>PPHD01009993.1:0-10652 GCA_002909625.1 Bambusicola thoracicus | reverse complement strand
AGATGGACCGTGTATTTTATCTTGTTTTGAAAATACATCTGTTTTTGTCAGGGAACGCGGCCAATAAGAGCACTGAAATTAAACTTCTCATTCATTACTGAGCAGAGCTTTCCATCAGCTTTAATGGTAAAGATTTCCAATAATTTGGTGGAAGGCTGGAGATATACCTGTCTGTTAGTTTTATGTCACCGTGCGTGGGCTGCGACACGACGGTGCTGGAAGAACAGCAGAGTTTCTTTTCTTCCAACTTCAGCAATTGGCTGTGGGGACCGACAGCGTTGTTCTCCTCTTCCTCTCCCATCCCCGCTCCTTTCAACGTCCTTCAGTAATGATAGTCTTCTAACTGTATCAGATTCGTTTTCCAGCAGGCAAATGGATTGCAAGATGACTTTTTCACATTGCTTTTATGCCTGGGAAATAAGCAAGCACAGTGGACGTGAATGCTTTCTTCTGCCTTCTCCTTATTTCCATCAGAAATTTGCCCTCTTGTCTTGAGCAAATAAAGATGTCTTAATTACTTTTCTCTCTAATTGCTAAATGTTAAATCCTGTGACCTCCTAATATTCATTAGGAAGCCTTCATTAAACTGTTCTGTATTTCCAGTGTGTCCCAGTGGAAAATATGGGAAGAACTGTGCTGAGCTCTGCCAGTGCACCGAGAACGGGACGTGCAATCCCATCGATGGGTCGTGCCAGTGCTTTCCAGGCTGGATAGGGAAGGACTGCTCCCAGAGTAAGCAAAGTGTTAATCCTCCATCTCTGCTCCGAAATAACATGTTTTCCTGTTTAGTGTTTTTGCAAAGTTAAAGGCAGTTTCTAGGGAAATCCCTGAAGTATTACAGCAGCCAGTGCCTTACTCTCTTTATAGCTTATTTCTTTTAATTAATCTAAGTTAGCTCTGGCTTGAATTAGTTTATGCGTTTGGAATTTGCAGAAGCAGTTACTGGCTTCTGTTAGAGGAAAGAGAGGTCACAGGCTCCTATCAGAAAAGAAAGCTCCCTTTTAATTTCTAGCTGGATTCCCTTTTATTTATTTTTTGAAATCATTTTCTTTCAGTTATTAGATCAGAAATTATTAACCAGTAAACGTCTTCATGTATCGAGCCCACAGAACTGAGAAATTAGGCAGCTGAAATGTTTCTATTAAATGTAATTTAATTGTAGGAGTCAATGTGGGCTTGGTGGGATGGAGGGTTTTCTTCTCAGAAATTGCCCAGGTGGAAGATTGGCATTTGTTGATCCCAAAGTGTCATTTCCTGAGAGCATCCCCTAATTGAAGACAGATCACAGAGGGAAGCAATATCCTATCATTCAGAAATGTTACTTCATATTCAGGATACAACTAGCATATTAGACAGCATTCCAGAGTAAAATATATTAAACTTCAAGTGATAAAGTAGGAATTGGATAAAAACAGACGGCTGTAATTTTACTTTTATTGTGTGTCTTCCGCGAGCAGAATATTGCTGTCACTCAAAAGAAAAAGAAGAAAAAAAAGGACAAAAAAAAGACAGATTCCTCATTATGTTTAGCCATGTAATTAGGAAATGGCTGTTGGTTTCTGTTAACCTTGAGAAAGGATGAGATTCCTCCCTGAGGGAGGCAGGCCAGCTGAGTAGTTTGGAGTCAGGAGGAGGCAGGGGTGGCTGCTTGGTGTTCCGGACCGGCAGGGCAGGAGCCTGGCTCCTTTCTCAGTTACCTTCCTGTAAAGAAAGGGTAAACCTGTCGCAGAGCTGGCCTCACACCCGGCTCCTGGGGCCTGGCCCGCAGCGCGCAGCCGGGCGCTGAGCTGTCAGCCATGCTCCCTCACAGCAGCTAACCTGGGATGACCGAGAGATGGAGCCACAAAGGAGATAATTTTAGCTCTGGCTCCAGAGCCGGTTCTGGAGACACACGCAGACCCTGCAGCTCTAACTTACAAAGCCTTTTCACAAGTATTTCTGGTTGCTTATAGCACGAACGCTTTAGGCCAAATCCTGTTCAGCTGTACATTGTGCGAGTTCGGCGACCTCTCGTCTGATTTACGTCACGGCAGGTTTTTGCTATTCATTCTGGCTTTGGCTGTGTGTGTCATATGCCAGAAACTTGCATTTATCGTCAGAATTGCAGCCAATGGCCTGTGTGGAAATAGGCACCGTCTCTCTACTTTCAGGTTTCCTGGGAACCGTGCCTTATTAATTCATGCCTTTAATAGGCAGCGATGGAAAGTGCTTTTTAAAGCAAAAATATAGTTGTTATATTGAAGGGTTATCATCATTTTGGATCTTTTAGTCTGGCACTAATGACTGTAACTTACTGCATTCAGTTTTGGAGGGAGGCTTACAATAACTTTTGAAAATGTATTAATATTGTACTCGTGGAAATATATAACAGACCTGGAGGTTTTAATTTAATATTGGACCCATCAACAAAAGCAATCTGATTTTGCGGATGGGAATTCATACTGAAAGAAGTTTTCTTTACATTTTTACATAATTTGAGCCCTGCCCCGCGCTTCAAATGAATGTGGTAATTTTAGCAGTTGATTGCATGGCAGAAGTAAACCACGAATAGCTGTGCTTTATTATGCAAGAATTTCTGAATATCAGAAAGAAAATTAAATTACCTCCGTATCCTAAAACCCTGTCTGAATTGTCCTCAGCAATAGTGCCAGTGAGACAGGGCGCGTTGTTGGAGCACTCAGCCCCGTTGCGGGGTACTTGGTGCTCACAGAGCAGAGCTACGTGGAGAAGAAATGTGGGGTTTGGCAGTGTGGGTGAGGTTATAGGTTTGCAATCTGGGTTTGCAGAGCAGTCATTGGCATGGGGGAACCGGTTGTGGAGAGGGAATAGCTGCAGCCATGCCAAGTACCACCATGCGACGTTCTGCCTTTGCTGCTGTCCTGCAGGCTCTCCTTACCATTGTTCCCCTGCAGCACTGAAGCCATATCACTGCTGATAAATGTTTCTTATTTTCATAGCTTGCCCCCCGGGTTTCTGGGGCACAGATTGCTTTCATTCATGCAACTGCCACAATGGAGCAATGTGCAGCCCTTACGATGGAGAATGCAGATGTACTCATGGTTGGACTGGGCTCTACTGCACACAGCGTAAGCCTTTCAGATGTGCTATTTTGTCAAGGAATCTGTCAAAGTATGTGCTGCTACCTCGTGTCTCTTCCAAGTATTGCACTCTTGCTGCTTTACCACCTGCTTCATGCTAGTGGATAACCTCGTGTCACTACAAGGAAGATGTCCTGAAGCTTCTCGAGGCTTTTTATGCCCATGGCATGATGAAAAATGAGGGTCTGACCATTTGGGTTATTGATTTGTTGTCAGAATCTGTACAGTCCTTTCCCCTGGTTTGTAAAGCCCTGCAATACATTGTCTGCTTTAGGAACATGTTTGAGATTTCGCATCTCAACAGCACAAAATTATCAGCTCTGCACAAAAGAGAGGATCACATTCTGGGGAGCCATCTGGGAGGGCTCTTCCACTTGCAAGCAACCAACTGATCTCCGGCCTCTTAGAGAGTTTCTGTCCAGCTGTCTTCTTTCACTCCTTGAAAATGTAGTTTGTGTGGATTTGTAAAGTTTTCATTCTTCTTAAGTGCTTAAAAAGCAGTTCTGTAAGATAGGAGAAACGCTGCTGCAAGAAAATTGGCTGCCATGGTAGCTCTGCATTTTTTAGATCATCAAATACATGTTATTAGATATACAGAGGCTGAAAATCCATAGATTTATAGGCTCATTTATTTCATGCTGTTAACACATTCGAGTTTGCGTTTCAGTTCATTTCTTCATCTTTCCTTACTCTTCTTCCTGAAAGGTTGTCCAGCTGCTTTCTATGGAAAAAACTGTGCCAATGTCTGTCAGTGTCAGAACGGAGCGGACTGTGACCACATCACTGGGCAGTGCACGTGCAGGACGGGATTCACGGGCAAACAGTGTGAGCAAAGTAAGTAGCAGCATGACTTCGTTTTCCCATCTCTTGTGGGGAGGAGATCAGAATCCTTTGCAAAAATGAGCTGTGGGCTGAGGTGTGCATGTCTGTCAGCCTCCAGCCCCAGGCACCTTGCTTCATCTGTAGGGAAAAGAAGGCATCTCTGGAAAGCCAGCCGGTCTGTTTTAGGGCATAAACTATGGTGACTCCACTGCAGATTGGGCCTTTCCATTCCCAGCATGAAGTTAGGTGAGATCAAAGCCTGTCTCACAGCCAGCACTGAGTGGAGGCAGCCTTCCCAAACCACTTCACTTGCACCTTATTGATAGGAACCCCAAACCTTACCAACTCATGCCTTACTATCACTGTTGAGGGCAACAGCATCGGGTTTCCTCAGGCATGAAGGAAGACAGAAGAGTTCAAAAAGAGTCATTCCACTCTCTGACTTCCAAGGTATGTTGAGGTTCTCATGACAAAGCTGTTACACTATAGATGTGGACCAAATAAGGATTCATCTGTACATTGAAAACAGATCAAGGAAACAAAAGCTTCTTGTCACTTTTGGAAGGATTGCGGTTAACTTGAGTAGTGAGCAAGTGTTTAACAATGAACTTCAATTACCTTGCAAGGGTGCTCGCATATCTTACTGTAATTGTTGTCAGCGTCTTGCTGGCATATTTAGCACACTGTGCCAAATGGCTTCTTTTAAGGACAAAGATTTAGGGCTGTGGAAACTGTATATGCTGCAGCTGAAAAATTACTTGTTTGTCCAGTATAGTAAATCAAAAGAAAATTCTCACGCACTTACTTGGATTCTAAATACAGGGTGAAATCTATCTCACCTTACCAGGGCATTAATTCCACAGGTATATTTTTTTCTTCTTTTTTTGGCAGTAGGTAATGCAATTAAACATTCCTGCTAACTTTGCAAGTCAAAGGCCTACCTCAGAGCTTCCCTGCAGCTTACTGCACAGATCTTTATGAGTGCATTAGGACGTATAACTCAATTCACGAACATCTTTTCCATTTGCACATACTTAACATTCATCCAAGTATGTGTCTCAGGATCAAATCTGCATGCTCATGGGGATTACGGACAGCACCGCTGTAATTCTGTGAGCAGCCAACTTACGGCAAGTTCCTGTGCACCTTTACCCAGGAATAAATAGGAAAGTGTGAAGTTTGTTAGTAGAACTGAATCACAGCAGAAGGTTGTATGCAAGAAACAATATATCTAATTTGACCCCTCTGCAGAGCCTGTGATTTCATTTTCTATCCAAACTACTAATGCATTCACTTATTGGCTTTTCTGCTATTTAAAAGTATTAAGTGTAATATCTCTGTATTAAGATTCCTTCCTCAGAATCCCACTGGATGGGCAGTTGCACCACATTACAGATGAAATGCCAAAGTGCAATCCGAAAATGTAGGCTATACTCATTACAAAGACACAGGCTAATGTTCATCACTTCGTGTTAACGATTGGTAACTGGAATTTGCTCCCAGACTGGCACTGGGAAGGTATTGTCACCCTATGCAAAATGTTTGCAGTGACACTCAAGAAGCCACATGTTCTCCTGAATCATAGCAAGTATGCATGCGTTCCGTGATGCCTTCCCTACAGAAATAACAAGGATATGACAGAAGTTGTTTCTTTCAATTTGTTATTGAATGTTGCCTCGAGAAATTTAGTAAGCTGTCTACAGAGTTATCGTAATAGCCCATCACAGTGATTGTATGAATAAATTTCTCAGTTGGACATTCAATCATTTTGTCTTTGATAGAAATACAAAAACAGGGTAGAAATTCCTACTATGTTAGGAATCCTAATGCATAAACAGAGCAAATGGAACCGTTCAGATGCTCAGTTCTGTAAGTCCATCTCCAATGTGATATTCTAGCACTGTTGGGGATAAATATGAAAGCATGCAGGATTTGTTTGGTAAAAGTCTGCCGTGTTCACATGAAAGTACATTAAAACTTCTCTTTGGAGTCTCTCCAGGAAAAGAATGTGCATATGCTATGCTCTTCCAAGATGTTTTCTATAGCTTCTGAGATCATGCCCTGTTAAATCTCGTACACATGTAATATATATCGAGGCTTTTCAAGTGTGCATGTATTGTTGGTTTCATCCTTGAGAAGTCTTGTATGGCTTTTCCAGAAGGAAGGTTATGGCTTAATGCATTATACCACAAACTATATACTGCATAAATCTGTCTGTGGCTCAAAGTAGCAGCGTACCCCTGGGGGGTTATCCTAGTGAAACAAGGGTGACTTTTCTGCTGAATTTCCATGGCGAGGATCTCACCTCCTTCCTCCAGAAAGTCAGGATTCTTTCCAATCTTTTCTTTGGCTCCCCAGAGTGCTCACCAGGAACATTTGGTTATGGTTGCAAACAACTCTGTGAGTGCATGAATAATGCCACGTGTGACCATGTCACAGGTACTTGCTACTGCAGTCCGGGCTTCAAAGGAATCAGATGTGATCAAGGTACAGTGAAATTCTATCTGTAAGATCTCTCTCCCCCTCTGTCCCTCTTTGTTTTGTTTTTGTTAACAATGATGCAATTACTTAAAAATCTCAGAAATGAATTGCGCGATTCAATTTACAGTGTGTTATGAATTACTTTTAACAGCGGCTCTTATGATGGAAGAATTAAACCCCTATACTAAAATTAGTCCTGCTCTTGGATCAGAGAGGCACTCAGTGGGAGCAATCATTGGAATTATTATTCTCCTTCTAATTATTATGGTCTTGCTGGCACTGTTTGTGTGGTATCGACGGAAACAGAAGGAGAAGGGCCATGACATGCCAAGTGTATCTTACACTCCAGCCATGAGGATGACTAATACAGATTACTCACTTTCTGGTAAGGGTCTTTTTATGTTAATCGAATACTGACTCGTATTCCTGTATGTTGGGGAAATCAAGCTTCTGTGATGTATAACATGCTACCGAGTATCAAAAATAATGATGCTTCTATTCTTGCCCTGAATACCATGAACGCTTAGCAGAGACAGGAAAGCAAATACAACATAAATTGAGTGAAGCTGCTTTGTGTATGAAAAATTGCTTACAAGACGGTGGATGTGGACCTAGATGTGGAATACGCTGCATGGAATATATAAAGTCCTATTTTTCCTCTGTGAAACCTTAAGATGACTTTTTGGTGAGGAATGGAGTTGACTGGGTTAATATTAAGGTTTTTCTTTTGCCTGTGTTGCTGTTTCTGATTTGAGCCCTCCTATCTGTTGTCCCTTCTGGGTGCAGACCAACCCCTGTTGTTGAGACAGCTGGTGTCAATTTTCTTCCCAGGAGCTGATAAAAGCAGGAGTGAGGAAGGGGGAGGCTCTTTAACTTCAAAAAAAAAGTCATACTGATTTCTTTCTCACTTCTTTCCATCTTCTGTTGCTGGTCTGGAGATCAGTTTATCTTAACAGATCGGCTACACTTCGGAGGATGTGATCTCCTCCTCACTGCTGTCATTCTTCATTCCTCAATGGCCAAACTCAGGTAGGAAGCCAGGTAGGAGGTGGTTTTGCTTCCTTCCTGTTTCCTCCAACCTCCCTCCAGCGAGGATCTGCTCAGGGCTTGCTGTCCTCTGTCTGCTCTTTGCTGCAAGGCTGGAACTGTAAGTCCTAGTAAATACCAGCTTCTGAAGCAGGGAGAGGTTGACCCAGCACCTCTGCTTTCTCAGCCCTGCACTGCCTTTTTCTTCCTGCTTTCCAGCTGGGAGGCACACGGCCCAGTTTCTTGCCTCTGGTTTGCCCTCTGTGCTGCCCAGGAGCGGCATGGCTGCATTCTGCACCTCCCTGCCCTGGGTGCAACTGGAAGGAGCCTCTCCCACCAAGCAGATGTTACTGTCTGCCGAACGCTGCTGCCTAAACTCATTTTTAGATCATTCGAGCTTACACTGGAACATTCCTTCTTCTCATAGCTCCAAGATGGGAGAAAAAAAATCAGCCTTGGACCTCCTCTCGTTGCCTTATTTTCGAATGTTAGCTTTGCAGGCTCCTGCTTACGCTGCCCATTTGGGTAAGAAATTTATGAAAACGGTGCCAGAGAGGGCTCATCTGATCCTCTGCTGGTTGCCAGCATGATTTGGCCCGAAATCTGTCATTTCTACATCATTTGAAGAGCCAGACCACGAACATGCAAAAGAGAACTGTGGCACATCTCAGCAACAGCAGGGCTCCGAGTTCCAAGGGAGCAGATCACAGCTGCTGGCACAGAAAATTGTTCTGAACTTTCCAGCCATCCATTTCGCTCACATTGACACTTTATCCATTTATTTACAAAGCCTGTTCCACATAATTTATTTGTGAGCTCTTGTAGTCAATGGATGTGTAACCCGGCCTGTTGAAGAGGCACAACTTAGAAATTTGCAAATAAGGGGTACTGCTGAGGTTGGGAGTTCCTGACTGCAGTAATTGAGCTCCTCCTTCCAGACAGCCTTGTTTTTTCTCCATATTTTACCATGAATGGAGATTTCCCAATCGGTCTGATGGCATCCCAGCCTCACGCTCTGCAGGAAATCTGAAGAAAGGCAATGCTGTGAAAGGATGTTCTCACTCTTCAGAGTGAAGATAGACAGATGACTTTCCTCCTCAGCTACAAAGTCATTACATTTGGAGATGCTGGTAGCCCAGCACAATCCTTGCTGGTTATGCCTCTGTAGGCACTGTACCTCCTCTATGATGTCCTTCACGTTCCTTTCAGGTGTTCCTGCTGCCACACGACACTTAAGCAAAGAACACTTTGGGGATGGATGAGTTCCTGGATACATCACAAGTGTCTGAGGGATCGCATCCTACAGCTCCACTGAGCCTGGGATCTGTTCTGGTCTCTGGGCACGGCAGTGCATCTAATTCTTGCTCTCATGGCATTGCTGCTCTGTATCAGCTCAGTTTGTGAAAGAACTGAAGTGCCAGGTTCTCTAGAAAGAAACCGGTGCTGTTTCCATCATGTTCATCTCATTCAGTGATGGGTGTGCTGAGGCTGGGCCTTTCCATTTGTCTTGGCTGCAGCTGAGTGAAGTCAGCCATGGATTCCTGCCTCCCCCATGACAAACTGCTATGTTTCTTGCAAAGGAAGGCTGAGAAGTTAGAAATCATTCTGCATCTTCATCTCATTATAACATGTCTACAGGTATCAGCATTGTTTTCATCTTTCAGGAGGAGATTCACAAATCCTGCACAAACTCCTTGCCAAATTCTGATGCTGCTCCAATGGCTCTCCAAAACCTTCCTACCCATCAGGCACCTTCCCAGCTTTGGCCTTGTCAGTGCCGTTTTCAGTCTTTCACTTCCATAGAGCAGAAAATCAGATGAGACAAGATCACAGATAATAAATAGAGACCTGAAGCATGGCTGGATGGCAAGAACAACACGTGTGTGTGAGCATGCACATGCATTTGTGCATTGCAGAGGACGCTGAAGGAGAGCAGCAGCATTGCATGGACATATCAGCAGTCTTTGCCTGGAATCTTGTGTGTGGATTAAGGACAGGATGAACACTCTGCAGATGCACTCATGCAGTGAATATAATCCTTTGCAAACCTATGGACTTTGGCAGGAATTCCTCCTGAGCAGTGACTGCAGAATCCAGCACTGCATGGGTCTGTGGTTAACCTGACCCACCATTGCTGTTGTGTGGGTGGTGGGGTCATTGTCATAGAGAATCATACGTGCAGATCAGTAGCTCCTGGAGGCTGTAATCAATAACTTGTGTCTGCAGGACGTTTTGGGTCTTTGTGCATTTAGCTTTTCAGATGCTGATAATGGGTGCATATGTGTGAGGGAGATTATAGGAAAGGAGAACTCCCTGGGCAGCCCTCTGACCATTCAGTATTTGGGGATGAAGGGTGTGGCAGCAGAACACACTTAACAGCAGCTGGTGGGAAGGAGAAGCGCCCATGTTGGGAAGCTGACCCACAGCACGCGGATCTAAGAGCAGGCTGCCCCCAATAAGCCTGAAAGCAAAACAGTGCTCCCAGCATGGGAACGATATATTGCATCCAGCAGGGGATTTTAAAGCATGGATCGTTAACTCAAGGACACAGGGACAGAAGGGAAAATGATGCAGTAGTGCTGGAGAGCAGCAGAGATTTCTCGGGACTCTCACAGAGACAGGTTATGGGCTGAAGTGATGCTGGAGGTCTTCTCAGAGTCATAACAGACTTTATGATAGGGGCGAATCCTATGCTGAGAGCCAAAAACCAAGCAAAGCTCAATACAAATACAGCATCCTGAGCCTTCAGCCGCCCCACTGACACTCCCTGTGAGCGAAGAAGATCCACACAAAAATCCCAACTGAGAGGAAGAACAAAGCAGTGCCATTTTGCAGCTCGAGCTCTCTGTTCTATTTACTGCAGTGCTCACTCCCCGTTTCCGTGCCCCCCGTCCTCCCGCTGCAGGACGTGGATCGCTGCTCTTTGAGCCACGGCTCGCAGTCCTTCAAGGGATGGAGCATTCTGGCTCCCATCCAGATCTCTGTGCCTTCCAGCACTGCACAGCCGGGGCTCACAGCAGGGCTGTGCCTTCATGGGGCCCTGCACAGGACGGGGCTCTCCATGCTAACATTGACTTAACCTTTTGGGGCTGTTTTTTTTGTTTTTTAATTTAAACTGTTTTTTTTTTTTTTTTTTTTCTTTTTAGCCATGTAAGTCTATGCACTGTTTGGAGTAGAATGAAATTCTCATCTTTGGGAAGAGGTTTTTTCTTTTTTTTTTTTTTT
>PPHD01009992.1:0-20097 GCA_002909625.1 Bambusicola thoracicus | reverse complement strand
GAGAGGTCTGACATGATGTCACTTCCATTTTTTTATGTATTTATGCCATGCTTAACCTCCATATGGTGGTAAGAACCAAGAAGGGAAATAAAATATTCAGGGATTGATTGGTGCTTCAAGCTTGTTGCTTATAAAACTTAATGAATAGGATAAATATGATGATAAACGCAAATGATAACTGCTTTGTACAGCACTGGGAACTGCTCCACCAGCGCCTTCACTCAGCTGCTACTGACTCCACCACTTGATGCTGAGATCTTACCGGGGTTTGTAGAGCTGGCCAAATTACTGTATAATGATGCTTTTTATAAAACGTATTTAGATAGTTTCTACAAGAATGAGACGTTTTCTCAGTGCAGGAAGCCAATCAAAGCAATAGTTCAGAATTGCTTCTTCCTCAAGCAACAGGCAGAGGCATGTAGAGTATGATCCCTCCTGAAAGTGGATTTAGGACGCTCCTTTCTCTCGATAAGGACAAACAAAACTCCCAGTGGAGCAGCCCTCAGGACTTTCCACTCCTTTGGAGGGAGATATGCATGTTTTCCTATTACACCAGATGCTATTGGCCTTCATCAGAAGAGAGACCTTCATCCAAGATTGGGTAGCACAGCTTTGTGCATTAATTTCAAGGATGTTGTGGAGATGTTAGACACAGGACCTCCATGGAAAAATGGGTATTGCTTTAATTAGGCTTCTAAAAACAGGGATAAAGAGAGAAAGCTTATCTCTAAATTGCAGCTTGGGATGAAAGTGCTAATTATCATGCAGTACATCATTAACAAGACCTAGAAAAGCTTGAGAAGGGTCAACTCCCTCTTCTGATGTCAAGCTGAACCCCTGGAAGGGGTTCTCCAAGTTGAGACGGTAAAATCTACTTCAAGGCAACCCCTTACTCAATATGAACAGTTTGCAGTTCCCATGGGGTAAAATATAGAGTCTCTGGGAAAGGATGGAGATACGAAGGAAAGTAGCCAGGTTTCTGTGATCTGGAGCTCCAGGAGCACTTGCTGAGAGCCTGAATGGGGCTGGGCCTTGTGATGATCAGGCAGCCTCAAGCATGATGGACTTTCTGGCATGCATCTATGAAGGTCCCATTGGTGACCCATTCCTCTCCTACGCAGTTTTGATGGCTCTTGGAAGGAGCAGAATGCTGGATACTCAACAGTTTCTGGATGAAGTATTCCTGATAGCGAAGTTAAAGTCCCTCCTGTTTCAGTTCTCGCTAGGAGGATGGTGGCACCCTATGGCAATCTTACTCACTGACAGCCTTCTTCTGACCCCACCCCATCCCTCACCCAACTTGCTAAACTTGATACTTTCCTCAATTCATGCTTGGTGCTCCTTGGAGCAAAGTAATTGGTCAGGAAGATCTTGGTGCAATGGTTGACATTTCCCAGGGCAAGGACACACATCTGAGCATTTGTACCTGCTCCGCTTCTAGCCCTGCGCAGGATCATGCTCCTGCTTCCAGAGTTTAGCACTAAGATGAACAATAAAACAGCTGAGGCTGGCTTGCTTGACTGTTGCCATTCTGGGCATCCCCAGGTCATGGACCAGTAGGAAATGAGCCTAGTTTATCAAACTCCTGAATGTGGAATGTAGTCACAGAGATAAAGTGAAGCCCTAAGAGCGAGCTATTTAAGGCATTTCTCCTCTCCCTGGTCAATGGCAGTACCCAAGCCAGGAAGGCCAAGTCAGTAGGTGGACCTGGCAGGAGCTGGGAATGGTGGAAGAGGTGGGTGTTTGGTCAAAGCTGCTCCCTATGTCTTCAGGATTACTCCCCAGGAAGTGGATAGGGAGGGATATGACCTGTAGGATGACACAAGTTGGAGGTGTGATCACTCTGTTCCCCATACCAGGCTACTGCACAGTGCTGGGATGAATCTGCTGAGGATGGAGGCCAGTCAGGAGCTGAGCCAGGCAGCAGTCACAGGGAGGGGAGAGAAGTCATGCTGTGCCCTGTCCTCTCATCCAAACTTGTTTTACAGGTCCCACATGCTGAGACGTCTGGTCTTTTTCCCCATCTTTGGATCCACAGCACCTTTGGATCCCTATCAACTTCAATGTCCTGTGGCAGATGCACCTTTTCTCATCTGGTGGGCACCCTATGATGGGAAAATCTCATTAGGGTTTCACATGGGCTGGACAATGGGAAGCTTTTCCCTCTACCACCCAGACCTCTTCCAGTGACAGGATGTTGGGTGGGGGGACATTGGTTGTCTCCACCTCAACAGAGCCCTAGCTTAATGCCAGATGAAGTATCTATGCTCAAGAACAGGACTGAGGGGCAATGGGGACAACCAGTGGGGCAGAGGGACTCCTGTACACTAGCTGCACCACTGGCACCAAGGGGATGGTCATAAATCCCTACTGGAGGTCTTCTGGGCTTTGCTGATCCCCTGTCCAACTTCTGTGTCACTGTCACCTTGCCTAGTAACCAAGGGTTTGGATGGAACCTTACCGGGACCTTACATCCCCTGGAGATAGAGTCTGGTGCATGGTAAATGGTTGTAGACATCCCCAGCCAGGATGGTCTGCTGGATAAGGCATTTTATGGGGACAGTGGCACTTACGGGCGCTTTGAAGACCTTTGCTGTCTTCCCAAGGAGCTTGGCAGCCCTGGTGTCTTCCTGTCATAAAACCAAACAAAACAGAACAAAACCAAAAACAAGCAACAAAAAGACAGCTGGATTTTTAATGGAAAAAACAGAGGAAAAGAAGGCAAAGCCCCTCAGGACCACTCACTTCTGCAGCTCCACGAAATGCCATGCCATCCCTTCACTCCTTGCATCCTGCCTGTCCTGGGTTTTGGCAGCAGTGTCGGAGAAGGCGGGACACTGCATACGAATTCGGGAAGAAACACGCCAGGTTGGCTTCTCACCCGTAGCCCAGAAGGCAGCGTGGGAAGGCAAAGGCAGCAGCTCAGAGCAGCCACTGGCTCAGGGGATCGGTGGGTGCTCCGGCACTGGCCACAGCAGAGGTAGGTGCTGCATAGGGTGCGGGGATTTCTGCTTGACTGGTCTCTCATGGACAGGGGTGTTGTTGGGCAGCATCTTGGCCAAATTTAACCTGAGGGCATGCCCAGGCATTGCAACAGAGATCTCTGCAGTTTGGATGTTCTCTGGGGAGAAGGGAGGGCCCCCAGGGGCGCTTCAGCTCGTGGTGGTGACACTCATAGAAAGGGATCAAGGTGCTTGCCCCTGTACAGAGACAAAGAGGGAGGGATGGCCATTCAGAAGGACTGGCACAAACCACTGAACCCCCACTCTCCCTGGAGGTGTGCACTGGTAGTGGTGCTCAACACCTTGGGACAGGAGCAGGAGATGGCTCTGTGGGGCAGACTGGGTCAGAAGAAGTATGGGCAGATGATGCATCCATCAGTGGTGTGCTCCTCTCAGTGCTGATTTCCACCCCTGAAGCAACAGGATGACTCTGTGGGATGGCTCCTTCCCCTTCTACCCCGGCACCAATGCTTGCTTCCCCTTTGACACCACCTGGGCCATCATTGCCTCCGTCTTCCTCTCTGTACTGATCACTTCCATCATCATCCTGCCAGGCATCCGGGGCAAAGGGGTAAGTCTGGGGGTTAGGGGAACTCAGCCCTGTGTTGGATAGAGCCTGGTTGCCACCTCCTTCCCTGCATCTACAGCAGGCCTGGGGAGCAAATGTGCCTATTGGGTAGGGACCTGCTGATGGTTGGGTTGAGGGACCTCAGACACAGGGATGAGCTCCAGCCCAGCTCCCATGCTGGAGAGGACAGATTTCGCCACCCCAAATTTACAGTCGGCTCAGATCTGAGCTTGGCAAGCAGTTGGCTAGATTAGCCTGAATGATTTCAGTGGGTGAGGCACAAAGGGCTTGCTCCACCTTTCCAAATCCCCCCAGAAAAACACTGTGCAGTGTGCATGCCTCAGCACCACACACTGACCCCCCTGGGGATGCCTGACAAACTCATCTAGCCCCGACACCATCATTCTTGCATGCCAGGAGCCTGCTGGAGAGGCATTTCTGACCCAGCAAACCTCCAAACTGCTTTTGTCTCCAGCTGTGGCCAGCTTCCAACACATGGAAACACGTAAGGTTTGGATAAGTGTGGAAACTTCAACTCAGAACTATTAAAGGGAGTGCCTATATCCTTCCTGGAAAAGGGATGGGCACGGTTTTCTCAAATGGGTTGGTCTGACCTTCTTGCTCTCTCAGTCTCCATGCTGCCCATGACATGGAAGGGATGCTCAAGCCATGAGTCCTTCCCCTGTCCTACTCACCTGTGGAGCCTATGGGGTTGCTCCCCAAGTGAGGGAGGGGTCTATTTCTGGTGGGACTTAATCAAAGCTGAGCCTCATCTGAGTGTGTCCCCAACTCTGCTTTCCACTTGCAGCGGCTCTTCTGGCTCCTGCGGGTGGTGACAAGCCTCTTCATTGGAGCAGTGGTCCTCAGTGAGTATGGGGGTCTCAATCTGTTCAGAGACAGATGGGGACAATGAGTGCAAGGACGGACAAGGAGAGCATGGAGGAGCAAGGTGGGAGGATGAAGAGAACAGCTGAGTCCATCTTGTAAGATGAGCTCACAGGGAAGACCGACCCACTTCTGTGCCCAGGATTTGAGCCCAGCAGGACAATCACAGAATCACAGAATAACCCAAGTTGGAAGGGACCCACAAAGGTCATCTAGTCCAACTCCTGGCTCCACACAGAACTACCTGAAATTCAAATCATACGTCTAAAGGCTTCTTGGATTAGCAATGATAGGAAGCACAGAAACTCGGCCACCTCTTCTCCAAAGGTTGGTGGACCACTACTAGTTTCCTATCTGCCAGGAGACCCAGACAAACTGGCTGTAGTTAGAGATCGGTGCCCGAATGGTGTTCACACACAAGCCCCATTGCTTCTAGGGCTGGGAACTGAGCTGAGCATGGGGAGAAACAATCCCAAATGGGGCTCCTGGAGAAGTGGGTAGGTGTTATGGGAGGTACATGCACAGACCATGCTTCTCTGCTCATAATCCTACTTATAAACCAGACCTTGCCTTTGGAATGTTGTTTGGGCCATGGTGACACTCACAGTATGTCCTTCCAGCATACACTGTCCCTAAGATGTCTGGTCACCAGGACATGGTTAACCCCTTATCTTTACAGCCATACAGTTCACCAGGGACTGGGAGAGTGGCTGGGTGACAGCAAACATCTCCTACAAATCCTTCAGCCGTGCCATGGTGAATGCGGACATCGGGCTGCACATCGGCCTGGCAGGGGTGAACATCACGCTGGTGGGTAAGTGTGTATCGCAACACAAAGAATTTGGATGCAGTTTTGGTCCCTGTTCATCCAGGTAGTGGGTGTGTGCACTGGGAAATCTTGGAGTTGCCTCCAAGGCTGGGAGAATACTTAGCCCTCTTCCTCTGGCAGGAAACCCAGTGAATCAGGTCAACGAGACCATCAGCTACAACGAGCACTTTGCCTGGAGCTTCGATGCAGACTACGACCACAGCTATAGCGAAGGCCTGGAGAAGGGGCTGCCCAGCCCCATCCTCTACGTGGCGGAGAAGTTCACCACACAAAGCCCCTGCAACGTGCACAGGCAGTACCGCATCTCCAGCCACTATGCATCCATTACGCTGTGGTAAGGCAGAGCAAGAGGTAAGTTCTACTTCTGCTCAGCTGTAGGTAGAAAGGTCTCAGAGCATCTCCACATGTCTCAGAGGTCGTGGGAAAGATGCTGCAGAGAAGAGTGGTTCAGCATTCCTCACAGGTGTGTCAGCAGCCAGGCCCATCCTGTGTCTCCAGCTTCCCTCTCAAGAAAAATAACTAGCCATGCCTGAACCTCCCTGTCACTGAGAAGCTGGTTATCTCAAGGCAAGGATGTTGATTTAAAATGTTTCTGCCTTATTGTTCTTGGATTCAGTACAATTTCTTAGACTTACTTCCCCAGTAAGCTAAATCCAAGCCCTATGCACAGGACAAGGCTGAGAGCTGGGCTCATTCCAGCTGCTGAATCAGGTGTGGGCAGGGCTTATGGTATGACTCTTCTGACAGAGGTCTCCTTGGCTGCCCTTTTCCCTTTGAATAGAGAGGAAACACCTGGGGCTGGCCAGTTATGAAGGACCACAGGGTCAGAGAAAGATACAATCTGAAGGGGGCCTCTGGAGGTCTCCACTTGAGCCCCCTGCCCAGTGTGAACATAGCAGTCTCAAGTAGTTCAGCGCTGAATGTTCCCAGGTATGAAGAGCCCTCTTCACCACTGCAGGAACTGACATGCCCACATACAATGCTTTCAGCTCAGTTTTATGATCCTTTCCTAGGATGGCCTTATGCACCTGGCTCATTTCTATCCTACTCTTCTCCATGCCTGTCCTCCTTTATGGTGGCTACATGCTCCTGCTCACTGCTGCACTGATGCTTTTCTCACTGCTCTTCTTCGTCACGGTGAGGAACATCCCAAAGTGTCCCATCCAGTTTGGGCCAGCCTCCCTGAAAACAGATTACGGCAGATCTTTTTGGCTGACATTAACAACAGGTGAGTGCTTAGCTGGGGCTTTTGGTCTCTATTCCTGCAGCAATAATACCTCAGCGGTACTTGATCCACTCTCATATGAGTGACCAAAATCATCTGTGTCCCGAGGCATAAAATCAGGGAGCGACTTGGCCTGGAAGGACCTTCTGGGATTTCTCCTGAGGCAGGATTAATGTCAAAGCCTCATCAGATTGTCCAGGGTCTTGTTCAGGCTTTTAGTTGATGTCCCCATGCTTCAACCCTCTGCCTTTCAGGACCATGGATGGTCCTCTCCACCTCTCAAGGTTTGTCCCACAGCTTTTCCACTCATTGGCAGAAGGTGGCAATTAGGTCCCCCTGAAGGCTTCTCCTTTCCTGGATAAACAAACCTACCTCCTCCAGCCATTCTCCATACATGGTGGGCTTTAGACCTAACTGTCTGGGCCATCTGTTACAGCTTATTAACTTTTTTTTTTTTACTGGAGAGCCTAGTTGTGTCCAGATGTGGAGTTACTGTAGGAAACTGGGAATGGAAATAATCCTTTCCCTTGACCTCCCATGTGATGCCATATCCCACTGGCCTCTATCCCTTCTGGCCCCCATCCCTAGGTGCATGGGCTTGGAGTGCATTTGGGGCCAACGCATCTCTCCATGCTGTGTCTTTCAGGGCTGCTCTGTCTGCTGCTGGGGCTGGGTGTGATTGTTCTCAACTCTGTACACCCACAGAAACTGAAGCTTGTCTTCAACCTGGACGATGGAAAGAGAGAAGTAAATGAGTGGGACAAGTCCCATCTGCCAGCTGAGTCTAGCTCCTCTGAGCAGGACATACTGATGGTGTCCCTGGGTGAGCTCTGTGAGGTGACAGCCACTAAGCTGTGAGGCAAAAACAACATAGTCTTGGAGCTCTCCTTGATGTGGAAGCTAAACCAAAAGAAACCGGAGAGAAACCAAGTATATGTAATAAACATATAAGTATGAACCAAAGGAGAAGCAACCCCTACACACATCCCATAACACACTCACCCCAAAAGGCCTGCAACTTTGCCCAACAGTGCTCTTCCTATCTACAGATAGAGAAGAATGAGCAGAGCTGTGGGCACTGAAGTACCCTATATTCAGCACCTGCTCTTGGTCTAGAGTGAAGGATGGGTTGGCAAGGAATCCCATGAATTAGCAGGATGTTGGTTGTACCAAACCTTGGAGACTTCTTCGGTGTTGGAAGTACCAAACTTGGAGGCATCCTAAATGTTGGAGGCACCAAGTCTTGCAGAATTCTCGCATGTCAGAGATACCAAACCCTAGAGACCTCCTGGATATCAGAGATACTAAATCTTGGAGGCTCCCTGGATGTCAAAGATACATATCAGATGTCTGAAGGCAGAAACATCAGTGATGATCACAAAATGTGATCTACCAAGACTCTTGTGGCTTTCTGAAAGGAAGATAAAATGTTTCAGTAGGTGGAAAGGGGAGGAGGAATGGAAGTGCATGCCCCAGTGCCCCAGACAGTATCTGTAAACAGTTTGCAGGAGGAGGGAACCTAGAAGGTTTGGTTTCATGCTGCTTAGTTGCACACTAGTTATGGGGCATGCAAAGATGTAATCCTACAGACTCACAGTGGATGTGGCCAACCATTCTTTGCTGCTGGCAGCTGGCAGGTACCTTGGTCATGCAGGGTGTGTATTTCAGGTTTGCATCCCTTTAACTATGCGCAGGCTTTGCAACACCATTTTTCTGTTTTGTACTCACTATCCCTTCTGTCTCAATAAAGTAAGCTGGACCTGCTCTTTCTCTTGTATGCCAGTAAAACAATCCCTCTGCTGACAGGCTGGGGATATGCTGATCCTTTGATATGACGATCATAGGAAAGGGAAGAAGTGACAGCCTTGTTGTGGACCCACATGGGGCATCTGACAGTGGCTAATTAGCGCAGGGCAATAGAGGCAAATGGTAAGTAGAGTATCAGAGAATCCCCAAACAAATAATCAACCAGGATATGGGAAGGTTGGAGTGACCCTGGACATGCGGAGGTTTTGATGAGAGCAATCCCCAGACCAGCAGAGGGAAAAGCATTGAGCAGGGCCCTCAGGGAAGGGATACTTAGGCATGGCAACTTGTCCCATCCCTCTCCAGCTGGAATGCCCTTCAACAAGGACCTTAAGGTGTTTAGAAATAGATCAGAATGGAACTCCTTAGGTTTTCAAAACCTCAGCAAGGACACTGTGTGCCTTCAGGCATGAGGACCACGATCCTCTCAGAGCCCCTGGGACACTTCATGGTGTTTGCTCCATTTGCTGGCACAGGCTGTCTGGTCAGATTCCCTGTGTCCAACAGGCCAGGTCTGCGTAGCATGGGATCAGAAAGTCTGGGCTGAGAGCCAAGGCTTTGCTGACAATTACTTCGTGTCTCATTGTCCAACAGCATCTTGGCTAAGCCAGGAAACTGGGATCTGCAGTGGGTAGAAGAGGCAGGACCTGCAGCAGTACAGCCCAGGGGCCACACAATCCCAAAATTTCTCAAAGCATCTTTATCCATGCTGAATCTCATCCTTTCTAGGGATGCCTCCATCAGGACAACCACCCCATGGAAGGATGCTGCTGGTGGGTACTCACAGGCATTTCCTTGCAGACAAACCCCACCGCTCCCACTGAAGAAACAAGCCCTGGAAAATGGCCAAAATATAGTAAAAAAGAAGTAGTTTTCTGTAAAAAAAATTATTTAAACCAATCATTCTTGCCAGCAACAAATCACACCAAAGCAACACAAACATAATATGAAAGGAGAAAGTAACATAACGAAACAGCAAGAGTCCTTCCTCAGCATCCAGATATGACAACCTCCTTGTGCGTGCCAATGGAAGTCTCATGGAGCCAGTGGGTTTAGTGCCAGAGTCCATCTTTTGTTTGTAATAATGCAACTTGATGTACTCAATTTTTCACCTTGGCTACAGGCAGGCTGAGGGTAACACAGGGCTGCATTTTGTGACAAGCCCTGCTAGCCCAAGTGTGTTCCACTTGGATGCAGCCCATCTAAGAGAATGGGTGTAATTGCACTCTTCTCTCTCCCATCTTTCCTGTGGCATCTTTTTGGCCCATGTTAGGCTACAATTCTTATCTAATAAAACCCAAGTCTGAAAGTGAAAACAATCACATCACCACATTCCCCTTGGCAAGCTCCTCAGTACATTTGCTCAATCTTTAATTTTGTAGCCATCTTTTATACTCTGGCTCATACAGCATCCAGCCTGGGGGAGTTTGGGTCTGTGCCTGGCTTTCCTAGGAACATCTGAAGGTCTACACTAGACATCAGTGCTTGGGAAAGAAAGACTGAGCGTGTTTGATTGCTGACTGTTGGAGTAGTGGGCAGCCTCCAAGAGAAATCTTACCAGTATGGGAAATCTCACCCACTGGTATGGGAACTGGCCATCAGAAACCTCCTGCACCAAGCTGTGGCAGGGCATAGAGCAAGAATGGGAGTTACTCCTCAGACAGGGATCTCCAGGTGAGCGTGCAGCTCAGGTTCTGGAGGTCTGAGCTATACTGCCAGCAGCCTGCTGGCTCACTGCAAAGCTGCTCTTGTCCTGGAGAGAACAATCAGGAATTGCAAAGGTAGTTCTGAGCAAGTCCTCATCCTAGTTTGGACTTGTGCACTCTTCAAAGACAATTGGATAGATGAGTCTCAGGAGACATCAAGAAGGGTCTGTGCTCTGCACTCTTAGGCCCGCCTTCAGGTACGGAGTAGGAAAATTCTTCTAGATGTCATTAGGGGTAAGTTTCAAGGGTTGAGGAGGTGATAGTGTACTGTTCATGAACCGAAGGTTGACATACACTTCAGTCATCTCTCGATAGTCCTCTGCTTTGTTCTCATGGAGATCAAAGAAAGTTTTCAGTAATTCAGGCTTGATGTAGTGCAGTGCAACAACAGTGATCCCAGCCACAAAACAGAGCAAGCCTGGAAAACAACATGCTCTCCGTGAGCAATTCTGTAAAAGTCAGCACATTTCCTACCCCATATCCCTACTCTGATAGCCCCCAACCAAGGGACACCTTCTCTTACGGAAGATCACCTTCTACTCTATGAGGTTTCAGCTGCTGTGCTGACCACCATAAAATCAAAGAAGTCTTAAAACCCCAAGAACTGATCCCCAATTCTTTGCACTGCTGCAACTCAGGAGCTAAAAATCTCTCCACCACCCTCAAAACAGTGATGCTTCTCCCAGTTCTGCCAGACCTCTCCATATCTCTGCTGGGAGGTGTTGTGTCAAGACACAGGGTAAGCCTAAACTGGGCTGCAGTCCCAAGCTCCCTCACCTCCACTGGTAAGCAGAAAGCCCTGGGGCTCTTGTGCACCCAGAGGGGACATGGTGGTGGAACCTAATGTAGTTTGATGTACTTACCAACTGCTAGCGTGAGCCAGAAAGATCCCCCATAGCCTATGCGCAGGGATGTGGTCCCAAACTGGATTGGGCACACCAGAGAGTTCCTCACAGTGGAGAAGGAGAGCAGTGAGAAGATCATGAACGCCCCTGTGAACAGGATCATGTAGCCTCCATAGACTAGGACAGGCGTGGAGAAGAGCATGTTGGAGATGAGCCAAGTGCAAAAGGCCACCCTAGAGACAAGAGAAGACCAATGGACAAGATGTGCAAGTGCCACTGACTAGAACAATTTACCTGAGGATTTCCAGATGGGAGAAGAGATCTGGGATCTTGGTTGCACTGCATGAAGTCAAGAAGGGGCAGACTGGAGCAATCCCTGGTCTCCCGGGCTGAGCAGGGAGATGTGCAGTGCTCACACTGCCATGTCCAGAAAGCAAAAGCACAGATAGCATATCTACACCACCTCGGCTCCCTGCCCACCAAAGTGTGGTGCAGGGCAGACCACAGAGAGCAGCATATGGGACTGAGACACCTGTAGAAGTAGGTATGAGCTGTTTGCAGTAGCTCTGAACTTGCCTCAGGAGCTAGGTTACAAGGTAAGCCTTCAGCTGTGGTCCAGGAGCTCTTGCTCCGGGCCAGTGGTCTGAAAGCAGACCTCAGAGAGCACCCCCAACACACATGGCTCTCCTCATAGCAACTTGCAATTGCCACCCACTGCTCACCACCTTGACAGGCCTAGGAACAAGGCCATGTCCTTGCAGAGAAGGCCTCACCAGAGACTGGCTGATGCATAGTGGCTGGAGATGCGGTACTGCCTGTGCACGTTGCAGGGGCTTTGTGTGGTGAACTTCTCCGCCACATAGAGGATGGGGCTGGGCAGCCCCTTCTCCAGGCCTTCGCTATAGCTGTGGTCGTAGTCTGCATCGAAGCTCCAGGCAAAGTGCTCGTTGTAGTTGATGGTCTCGTTGACCTGATTCACTGGGTTTCCTGCCAGAGGAAGAGGGCTAAGGTCCTGCTGCAGCCCAGTGGAATGGGCACTGACAGCCAGGAGCATCTTGATGACAAGAGATTGTCCAGGAGCCTCCAGTAAAACCAAGGCCTTCAAAAAAGCTCTTGGAGACCTCCTATGGCCATGGTCTCTGCAGAGCTGTGTCTGAAGAGAAAGGCACATGCTACTCACCCACCAGTGTGATGTTCACCCCTGCCAGGCCGACGTGCAGCCCGATGTCTGCATTCACCACGGCGCAGCTGAAGGATTTGTAGGAAGTGTTTGCTGTCACCCAGCCACTCTCCCAGTCCCCCGTGAACTGAACAACTGCCAGAAAAAGTTCGATCAGGGTTAAAGCGGGCTTGCTCCAGGGCTTTACTGAGATCAGGGTGGACCCGGGGCAAGTACAAGCTGTTGCATTCCCACTGCAGCACTGCAAGGGAGTGTAAGAAGGGCAGGAGAGATGACTCAGCCACAAAGACGTGCCACAACCAGCCCCCACGCCCTGGCACATCTCTTGTCCTCCTCTCGTTTAGCATCCACTCCCTTAGTCCCACAGGCAGGGAGCTCTGATCCCCACAAGCTGAATCCACTTTGGCCATCCTTTTTGGCACTTCCCCGCATGCTCCCCACCATGACAAGCACCGCGGCGGCCCCAGGAGACCAGGCTTGGAAATGAGCCCATTCCTCAGCCTCAGCAGTAGGGTGAGTTTCATTGCCATTATTAAGCTCCCTGTTAAGCAGCTGATCACAGTGTTAGTTAATAATAAAAGTCACTGGATTTTTGTGAAATAGAAATGGCGGAGAGGGGTGATCAGTGCCGCCATTTCAGTTGGGAGAGAAGGAAGAATTGGAATCCTTTCTGCTATATGTTTTTTGTTTGTTTGTTTGTTTTTAAAGTTTCTTTTCTGAAACACTTTCACTTTGTGATGGACTTAATTTTCTGGCAAATATATGAGCTGAAATTAAGGGTGAGGACTGAACCTCAGGCTGAACAAGACCTTTCAAACCTGCCCAAAGGTAAGCTGGGTCAACTTGTGAGAGCACTGATCCAGCAGCAGCTTCATGGCTGCAGCACTGAGCGTGCCCTGCTGACTCCGAACAGAAATCCTGACACTGGCTTGAAAACAATCAATTCCTCTTGCGTACCCAAGCAGCACCTGGCTGCATCCAGAGAGCAGAGGTGGATGGTTCGCCAGGGCTGAGCGAGGGCTGAACTTGTTCAGGCTGTGGAGCAAACTGCTTTCCCCACCCCTCTGCCAGCTGCAGCCCGGCACTTCTGGCAGCATATCCCAGTGTCTGGACATTTCCGAGCAGAGGGTGACCACTGCAGGCAGACCAGGTCCTGTAACCCATGTGTGATGCAGCAGAGTGCCGTGGCCAGTCACTGTCTGGCTATGTACTTCTATCCTCAGGTTGACCTGGGGCTTATCATTTAGGTTGTGCCTCATCATCTTGCTCCAAGTGGCTTTTTGTTATCTGCCCTAGCCTTTAAAGCCTTTCCTTGAAGGACTCCTGTAGAGTTTCCTTGATTTAGGGTCAGGACTGGTTGCTCACTCTGCCCGTCATCTTCCCTCCACTCCCTGCAGCTGCTTCTCATACACCCTGCAGCTCTGTCCAAATTTGAGATGCCCACAGCCTGGACCTTGCTGGTTCCAAGTATCAGACCCATTAATTACAGAAGATTTCTTGCTCTCTGCCCAATCAAATTCTCTCCTTCATCTCCTGCCTTGCTCCCTGGAAAGTCTCTACCCCCTACTTCCATCCTGACTATATTCTGCTTTGTTTTGCTCTCTCTACATCACTGCAAGTCTCCAAATTTGTCTGGCTGCAGTCCAAGCTCCTTATCCACGCTTCCTTGGCACTGAGCTGTGCAGCTGGAGGAACACGGGGCTCCTCAGTGCCGTTAGAAGAGGCAAAGATTCAGAAGTGCTCACAGCCCCTGTGTTGGGGTCAGTATCGGGGCCAGCCCTGTTTAATATCTTTTTTGGTGATTTGGGTGAGGGAACTGAGTGTACCCTCAGTAAGTTTGCAGATGACACCAAGTTCGGAGGAAGTGCAGATCTGCCTGGGGGCAGGAAGGCCCTACAGAGGGATCCAGACAGACATCAATGGGCTGAAGCCAATGGGATGAGCTTCAACGAGACCAAGGACTGGGTCCTGTGTTTGGCCATAACAACCCCGGGCATTGCTACAGGCTTGGGGGAGAGTGTCTGGCAGGCTGTGCAGAGGAAAAGGATCCAGGGCTGCTGTTCGACATTCAGCTGAACATGAGCCAGCAGTGTGCCTTACTCTCCGAACTGCCCTTGGAGGGCTGTGCAGCACTTACCAACAATCACTACTCCCACCATCAGGCTGAAGAGAACACGGACCATCCAGTACAGTCTCTGTGTGGAGAGAGATGGGATGTCAGGCATAGAGAACAGCCCCTGGCTTTCCTCCTGCCTCACACTGAGTCAGCCAGGGTCACCCTGGAATCCCAAACACAGAGAGTGGATGCTTATCCCTGGGAGAAGGGTCACGCACCACCCGTCCACGGATGCCCGGGATGATGAGCAGGAAGGTGGAAGCCAGCGTCAGGAAGATGATAACCACAATGATGGTGCTGACATCGAACACAAAACTCTTCCTCTGCTGCGGGTAGAAGGGGTAGATGCCATCAAAGAGAGTCATTCTGCACCTCCAGGTGATGGTGGGAGAGGTGGTCACAGCACAGGCCCAGACTGTCTTGTTGGCTTCTCCAGTCTGTGGTCACCAGTTCCAGCTCAGCTCTGGAAGAACCAGCTGCAGGAGGGTGGCCTCAATTCCTTGTTCCAGAGGGACAAGGAAACGTGACACTGCAAGGAAATAAGCCCAGTGAAATACTGCCCAGCAGAGGAGTACCCAAAGCCCTCAGGGATGGAGAGGAGGCACCTGGCTCAGTGCTTAGTGAGCCCAAGGGGTCTGTGGCAGTGTGAGGAACCATGGGCGGTGCTGTCTGTGGGGAGCAGCCCAAGCCCGGAAACCTGCTGAGCAGCTCTTCCCCAGGCAGAGCTGGGTCTTTCCCTCCAGCAGATGTGGCCAGGGCCTTCCGCTTTGTGGTGTGCCCTTCCAGGAAGTTTGCAAGCCAGCAGGCACCGTTCCTCTGACCTAGCACATGCAGCCTTCCTCCAAAATGACGAGGAACCACCAAGAACGTTGACTTCACAGAAGCAGAATTATCCCAGCCAGGGGCACCAACACCAAACAGAGCAAACCCACCACCTCCTTTTCCACCTCCTCTCCTCAGAGGCTTTTCCCAGGAACTGCTAAGTACAGTCTTGGGATATGGGTCCAAGAACACAAGGCACTGGAGCATGTAAGCATCAGGAACAAACCTCAGGGTGCAGCAATCTGAGCTACACGAGACCACGCAGCAGACGACCTGTGTGATTCCCATCGACTGCTTTGAACTCCCACTAATGCTTCAGTCCTAGCAATCACAGAACTTCCCCCATTTCTGGATTAGATCTTTTCTACCAAAACCGATTACATGCTTCGTCCTTTCATTTTCCTTATTTAATAGCAGCTCTGTATGTAACTACCCTGGGAAGTATTCAGAAGTCAGGGAATGCCAGAGCTAATATGACTCATGATCAAATACAATTTCATCCTGTCCCTGCACGGGGGAGTTGATTTTATTCTTATTTTCTGAAAACAATAATAATCATGTTTTTAGGTAAGATCCAACCCAAAGCAATTTAGCCACAGAAGTGTGAGTCTCAAATCCCCAGAAGTGGGAGGGAATTACACTAAGGATCTTAAATCAATTTCTTGGGGGCAGCTGAAGTCACTTCTCAATCCATAAAGCAATACTTTGTTTCAGAATACCTCTCTGTCAAGAAACAGAGACCATTATAGCAAACAATTTAACAGACACTTGGTTTTGCAGGGAAATTGCCTGGCTCACAACTGCTCCAGCTCTCATCTGGACACTCAGTTCCAGAGTAACAGAGCCATCAAGCACACTTATAAAGCTCAGCTTGCGTTGTTTCGCTGTACCTGTTCCAACATATTTCCCTGGGCAGCTGAACACAGAGATGGCCAGCCTTGCAGCACCACTGCCACTAGCATTACCTGACAAGAAGGAGCTGTAACTCAGTTCCAATATTAGGCTGAAGTTCAGTCACAGAGTTCCAGCAGACATGCCCACAGACAGTCCAAGAGGCTGTAAGAGCAGGAATAAACAACTCATTTAGACTACAGCTAGTCAAATCTTGATTGCTTGAATGTCACTTTTCCCACTACGTCTTTGACCTGACTTCAAAAGGTGTCTGGAGGAAAGGAATGCTTTCCCTGACTGCATCCACCAAAACGCAACCCTTTGCAAACTAAAATAATCAAACTACAAGCAGCAAGTAAGAGCCAAAAGCCCAGCACGTAATGTGGAAAATGTTTCCATTTTAATCTTATTTTAATCTTTAAACAGTATCAAAGGATGCCTGTATTTCGTTTACACTTCTGAGAGTAGTTTCTGGGGGAGTTTCCAGGGAAATGGTGCTTTCTGTTGCTGCCAGCCCAACCATTCTCACTTGAATTCCTGCTCAGAAGACCAATTCCCTGACATTTTCACAGCTTTGAAGTGGAAAACTGGGACCTGCAGCTCAGGGCAGAAGAAACAGAAGTTACTGCACCTTGGAAAGCATAGTCCAATGCAGAAGCACACATGCAGCCCCAGAGCCCCTGTCATCTCCTCTGTCAGTGTACAGAGACAAAAAGTTGAAAGATGTCTTCAAGGAAGAGTTCACTCATTTGGTAGAAACTGACATTTGAAAAGCATGTTTATCTTTTGTTCTGTACTGGCAAGGGAGAAGGGCTAGGGAGGCAGAATGCTGAAACCTTAGCAGTTTCCACTGACAGAAATCACATTTTCCTGCCACGAAATGTGTCAGGCTGGAAGTCCAGCTCAAACCTTGCATCAGAGTCAACAGCAATCCTGGATTGGGTTGCCGAGAGCTGCAGATGGGTATTTCCCACTAAAACACCCAAGGGCCATCCCTCACCCTTGGGAACTGAGCGATTAGCGCCACACTTCAGCAGTGGAGACATCCTTTTTTCTCCCACCCTTGGAAGAGGGTCAAAAAGAGAGAAACAAGAACTGAATTTAGGATGGCGATTCATCCTTTCCTCCCCACACTCACCTAGCCGGGACCCATACAACCGCGCGGGGGGCACCAGCTCCTCGGCGCTCGCGAAGGGCTGGGGCCGGATCAGGGCGCCCTAACGGGGAGCGGTGGCGGCGGACAGCGGGGTTCGGGCGGGGCGGTGCGGGGCGCGGCGGTCATTTTCCAGCAACCTACCTGCTGGCGGCGGCAGTAGCGGCAGCTCTCGGGTGGCACCGTCCCGCGCACCGTTCTTATAGGCGGCGGCGGGCGCGGAGCCCTATGTAAATGCCGGCACGGCCCGCCCCGCCGCACTGCCCTCCGCACCGCCGGGCAGGTGAGTGCCGCGAGTCGTGTCCTCCCCTGAGTGGGGGGCTAGTGGGTGTTTTGGGGGTCGCTGCCTGCGCGGAGGACTGGGGATCGGTTCCACGCGTGACCCACTTGCGTGGGGGGTGCGGTGGTGCCGGAGTCAGGGAGGAACGCGTGTGTCCAGTGTGGAGTCTGAGGTGTCGGAGCTTTGCTTATCTTTGCCAGCGTGGGGTCTGAGAGATCCAGGATACAGCTGTCCCCCTCTGCACGGGTAGAGCTAAGGTTTGTGGCTGTCTGCAAGGTGTGGCAGGGGTCAAGGGATAGTGCTACTCTTGTCTCTTGCAATGAGTACACTGTGTGATGGGGACCATGCATGTCCCCACTTGTGTGGTGTATTGAAGGGGTTGGGCTGCACATTTTGTGCCAACTTGATGGACAGGGTGGGATGAGGCCGTGGGTCCCCGCCTCCTTGAGCTCCAGGTGGCCAGGCCACCTGCTTAGGGAATGGCGAAATGGGGCTATATGTCCCTTTCTGCATGGGGGACCAAGAGATTAGGGTTAGTGCCCTGGCCTGCTTGGAGCACTCACCTGCATGGGGCACTGGGGAGGTTGGGATTGCTCATGTCCCTGCCTCCATGGAGGACTTGGAATGTCGGGGTTGTGGGTGTCCATATCTGCGTGAGGGCACAGTGGGATGGGGTCAGGCACATCTCCCTCCTGTGTGGTGCAATGGAGCCACACGTATCCCCATACATGAGGGTTTGCAGCCATAGAATAGGGTAGGCACAGGACATGGAGTTTGGGTTATGTGTGTCTGTATCTTGTGTGGGCACAGGGCACTATGGGGGCAGGTAGGAACCCCAAGGGATTTATGTCCCGCCCAAGGAGGGAATATCTCCTGTGCACTGTAGTGGCACTGGGGCATCTGGTCCCAAGAGTGTTCCCAGGTGGGACCAGTCCCTGTGTGAATGTCATCCACAGTGTGTTCCCAGCTTTGTTGTATTCTGGATAACATCCAAGGCTGGAGAGATGTATCCTGATCCCAAACCCCAGTGCTGGCTGGCTAGTTGGGAAAGTGTCAGTCCCTCAGTCTGTCCCACTAGCACAGAAGGGAAACTAGAAGAGAATCTGTGACTAGCTGGGACCATAGGGATCAGACTGCAGGCTTTACAGGTGCATTGACTTTGCTCTTCTCTACCTACATGAAAACACTTAGCCCCGCTACAGGGCTGCCACTTCTCCAAGGTACTGATGAGGCTCACAGCCCTGGCTGACACATGGCTCTGGAAAGGGCTCTGGAGATGTTTAGAGGATGAAGATCTGACTCTGGGGAGCCAAATCTGCTGAGATCAGGTGGAGCTGGATTCCTGGCTGTGGGGGGAAGCCACATGCTTGTGCTATCTGTGTCAGGGTTTCAACATACTCAGAGGGATGTAAAAGTTCAGTTTTAGGCCACAGGTTTTCTCTCTGATGGGAGAAGACATGACTGAGGAAGCTGGTCTTTGCTCCCACTACGTGCAGATGGAGTCTGTGGGTTTCACAATCTGGCACAGGAAATCTGTGGAACAGCAAAGCCTAGAGGGCTCATCAGACCTTGAAAACTTTCTGGTACATTTTACAAGTCTTTGGAACCACACCTGGAAATCTTTCAATCAACAAGCTGCTCCATGGGCTTCCAAGGCTGATCTCAATTTCATTATGTCAGGGAAACCACTGGATAGATTGGGAGGCTTGGAGGCACATATAATAAGAGGAAGCTCTTTCTAGAGAAGCCGGGCAACTGATCCTCAACTCATGGAGACAATACCAGGAAAGCATGGGAAAGGAGCTGATGGGGACAGCTGAGTACTGCTCTTGGGAGATCCATCTTCCTTGGACATGGGATCCCAAGCCTAGATGTGCATTTTCCCCTTCTTGAGGATCTCCTGTAAGGATTGATTGTCACTCAGCCTTGCCTTTCAAGGATTTCCCAGCAATGGCTGGAAAAAGTCTGACAGATGGGAGACATGTGTCAGTGCCCCCCATGCCCACACAGTCCAAGTTCTGCCATGAAGAAGTGTTCTTGGGAAAGAGAGATTGAGCTTGAGGATTGGTTGGAAGAGACATACTGCAGATATGATAATTCATGGGAAAGCATAAAGGTAATGGAAAGGCATGAAAGGGTCGTTTCACACTGATGGAAGAGAGTGCACGGTCCAGGATCCTATCAACCAACCTACAGCTTGGAGCAAGCCAGCCACACTGATTGTATCATACTGGCCTTGATTCAGTCTGCCGAGGACTGGAAGATCTCCAAGGCCTCCTCATAGTCTGGGATAGACTGGGCGATAAGAGATGAGAAGGGCATGAGAACCAGCCTGTTGTCTCCCGTCTGAATCAAGAGTAATTCCCTTAGCTGAGAAAGTGGGAGGTATGCTCAGTGACAGAAGGAATTCTCAAAAGTGTTTCCTGCTGGCGCTCAGTGAGAACAAGTAAGGGGAAGGGGAACAGGTGCTATGCTGTGCCTACGGTGTTGTACTTTGGGTCGTGGCTTCATGCCACACTTTCTGACTTTGGTAAATCTTCACCTTCAGGCCTCAGCTGACTCTGTACACTGTGAGTGAGCAGGAGAGAAATCCAGCAGGAGATAATTCATGTGGTGATGGTGAATGGGTTCTGGCACTCCAGAAATCTCTGATGGAAGTGAGTTAATTCACGTTTCTGTGCTGCATTCACAACCTGGCAATAAGTATCCAACTTCACAAGTGCAATTAACTGTGAGCACAAATGGTAAATCTCAGCCCACTTCATTAGGCACATGGATAATATACTTAC
>PPHD01009991.1:0-20097 GCA_002909625.1 Bambusicola thoracicus | reverse complement strand
GTATTCTGTCAAACAGGAGAGAGTGAATGTTGTACGGCCTTCCAAGACAAGATAGGCTGCTGAGAAAAGGACTGCAATCAATTTGTCTTCCAATTCCACTGGAAGAAAGGGCTAATCAGCTCAATTTCAACAAAAAAGATTAATGTAAACTGTTTAAACTGTGCAAAATCGGAAGGACCTAAAACATCCCTGCAGCTTCTATAGAGACTTGTGGAATCTCCTTCATCAGACTTCTTCAAAGTACTTTACATCTATCAGAAGTGTCTGGGCACATTTGACACATGCGCACCCCTCAGAAACAGGAGGTGGATTAGGTGATCCTTTGAAATCCCTCCTGGCTGTTCCTTGCAGTAATTTCTTGAAAGTCCAATGCAGACTTCAGTCCTGTGACAGATTTTGTGTGGAAGGCACTAGCAGTACTACTGTAGCAATGTAATATGCTAATAGAAATAGATTCGTTAATTCATATTCTGCACCTGCAGGGCTGTTTTAGCTTGCTCAAACGATCTGCAAAATGACAGTTTTGATATAAATGAATCCAGGTGATACATGAAAGAAACAATTAGCAAATAATACAACAGGTTCATGGGTGTTTTTAAGCTTACTCCAACTACATGAGCATAATTACAAAGCATTGAAGATTATTTTCCTCCAGGATGTCACAGCCCAATCTAGAAACTTCTTCCAGTGCTAGGTATTCTGCCTCAGAAATTGATGAATTAATACCACGGAAAGCCCTGCACAGCCACTCCAGGGAACACTTAATGGGGATGCACAGATTAAATTGTAAGCATTAAGAGGAAAACAAACAAACAAGGCAATGGGCTTGCACTTTTGCAATTGGTACAAAACTACTTACAAAACAAGTTATGCAAGCTGCAGCTTAAGAACAGAGAGAAGGAGAAAAAAAATTGTACTAATGAATCATAATGCAGAAAATAATATGTAATATATATAATACTAATGAAACATAATGCAGTCAGTTTAGAATAGCCTGATTTCATGGATGAGTATAGAGGAAGCAGCTTATTGAAAGAACCAGTTTGAAAGCACTGCTCCTCCTCCACTGAGAAGTACTGCACTTTTTTATTCCTACAGCCTTTTGGGATCACAGTAACAAACGGGACCAGTGGGATACTGCTACTTTGTAAGCTCCCAAACAAAATGTAGGTGGTTCAATTGGGCTGTGCTGTGATCTCCAGTTTCTGCTACAAAGTTCAGCTTACACCACTTCCATCTGCACCAGCATGATACCAGGTAGAAACTTCCTGGGTTGGGGGGGAATACATGTAATGTAAACAGTAATCTTCCCTTCCATAGAAGGGAGTATTTTCTGTCTTTAGTTGACTCAGAATCCTTTGATCAAGTGCAGTTTACACAAAAACATTGATGACTCAGTCATTGATGTTACCTTAGGTGACTGTACACAGATGAGAAGAGCAAGGGGAGCATTCCCCAAATGTCCACCGTAAGTTGTGTAAGAACCCCCAGCAATGATTGCTTAACCTTATGAATACGTAGGTAGCAGGCATTCCGTCTGTATTAGATAGGTTGAGTACATGGGAATTTAATATATAAACATGGTGAAGAAACTTGCATTACTGTGCTTAATTGGTGGAAGTCTCAGCTGGCACCCAAGCCTGAATAAAAGGCAGTATCACTCCTGAGTGTACAGGAATTGGCTCATTGCACACCAGGTAACAAATGTGCTCTAGGAACAGCAAGCAGGAAGGGAGATGTGCTAGGAACATAACCATTACATGAGAGAGTGACTGTTGTGCATCTGCCTGCTGCACTGCACACACCCTAGGTGTGTAGGAGGAAAGGAGGAATCAAACTGGACACTGAGGGGTGCAGAGGGCTTCCAGAGAACAGCTCCCACCTTTGTGTTGAGCAGAGAATCTAGTTTGGGTGCTCCAAGGGCACTTGGCTCCAGGGAGGGACTGCACACCTCATTGCCAAAGCATCCTCCTGGTGCAGACACCTCCCTGAGCTGTCTCCAGACACACAGCAGTGATCCAGCTCTGCCATAACCAGCCTGGAGACTCAAAGAGAAAAAGAAAAAAAAAATTGACATCATCACTCTGTAACACTACGATTTTGGGGTAATTTCCTTTCACATTAGAAATTAAAAATCAAATTGTGCAATAAAATTCTGCCAGCTATTTTTATTCTAAATGGCAACTGCTAACCATGCAGTGTTATTCAATTTAGAAATTAGCATTGTTCTGGTCTGAAATTGATGGAAACCAATTTGTTTCCTTTCTGATCAGGAAAATGGAAGCTAGGGGGTGCCCTAGTAATACACACTGCAAGATGCAGCAATTCCGATTCAGACTATTTTATGCATTCTGAAGACAACGTATGAGTCTTATGAATAAGATTTATACACCTCCTCAACCTATTGTCTGCTATATTTTCAAGAGGAAAGCAGATTCCTGTATCTTCAGATTGAGTTACTTGATCAATAAACCAGAAATACATGTATAAGATTATCTTTTTCCATGCAGTTAATGTAATCTCAGAGGAACTCACTTTGCTAGGATGGGGAACCCAACAGTGAGGGAAATACTCTTGAAATGACATATCTTACACCTAACTCTTGGTAAAAGTAAATAACAATGGGCTTTTACAAAGATCTTTTGCTCTTCCTCATTTTACTTTTTTTTTTTTCCCTGCCACATTTAATGGCATGTCATTACCAGATTAAATTTACATTTACAAGCCCAGGGGGCTCTCTCAAAAAAAGAAAACAAAATGAGTGCTTGATAACCCTGCCTGCTCGTTGAATGCAGGCAAACTGAGAAATACATTAGCCAGATGTCATGTTGCATGTTCCCCACTAAACCCAGACAGCATCCTGAGAGGGGTCCTTTTAGTAATCTGAGCTGAACCAACAGAGCAAAATATCCTGTCAATAAAAGCACTTAGTTTGTAAAAATAAATTAAAATAAATGTTTGTTTTTTAAAGAAAAGTAATCTTTACCATGCAGGGATTGTGGACAGCTTGGGCTTGGGGAGCTTTAAGGCTGTGAAACATTGGTCAGCAGCTCCAGCTTCTGTGTGAAATTGTATTTGCCTGGAATTCTTAGTCAACGGACAAGTAACTATTAGCATTTTAGTTCTTCATCAATGTCAGTCATTCCTTGAGCATTTGAACAGTGAAGCAGAACTGACTGCTTTGCTAGAGTTTTAAAGGAAACACACTTGTTAACCTTCCTGCTGTCACAAAGGTTTTAATATTCCCAGCGCAGGGTGTACATTTGTGGGGACATAGTAGATGTTATTTCTTATCAAAAATATTGTTAAACAGAAGTGCTTTCCATTTGTAGATATGAATTTATCTTTAAAATATTCATAAACTTCCCCTGATATGTAATTACAGAAAAAAATCTCTAATATTTTTCAAGCAATTCAATTTGAAAACATTTAAGGTCATTTCTGTCATGACACAGAGGGAGATTCTTTTTTTTTACTACCTATGTAAAAGGGTATATTACCAAATAATCTAGAAACTATGTAGTTATCAGACAGAAGGGCTTCATACAAGTCAGTCAGTACATAAAAACTACTTGTTTCACAAGGCAGGTGCAAGATCCTCAATAATTTTCTACTGAATAGCTCTGTTACTGTGTTTGCTGTACTATATGGATCTGTTTATACAGTCTGGTTAGAAGGAAACCAGAACTGATCCCTTTTCTTCTTACATACTTACCTCTGGATTACTCAGACTCCTGTACCCAGGCTTCCCTTGCAGCTGCCCACAGCACAGCTGTCCCTGGCACAGCAATGTTGGGGAGCAGCAGACAGCTGCCAGTGGTCACTTCTCACCCACTTCCACTTCCCCATGCTTGTACACGGCAAGAGTCACCATGTTCCAGTCTTGATAACTCAGGTCAATAAACACTGACTAATTTTGCACCCATGTTGAATCCAAATAAATGTATTTTAGATCAAGAGAAGGGAAAAAAAAAAAAAAAAAAAAAAAAACGGACAGGGTTCTCAGGGGAAATGCAAGTCACTTTCATATAAATACAAGAAGAAACAAACAAACAAAAAAATTGTTTGCCTTTAAGAAGTATATAATTCATTAAAATCTCTCAACAAAATTGTAGAGTGGCACTTCTACTTTAAATTAACTGTTAGAGTATATGGATTTGAGTGTTACTATTATTCTGCTAAGTAGAGTATGTTGATGGCTCTGAAAGTAATGCCTCCTATTTATTTCCATGGAAACTACAACAGATATGAAGAGCACAAAAGCACTTTTTGATATAGAAAACTCTCAGCTACAAACCACTATTTTTCAACATAGACAGCACTGTTAGCTCTGCATTTTCAACAATGACGAACAAGAACCTGCATGCTGTGCTGGTAAAAATCTACATCAGCAGAGGTGATCCACTGTCACCACTATTGAAATGCACCACTCACTCCTCACTGTGCTCACATCCACTCTTGGTTTCCATAAACAGTCAGCATGTATTGATGAATGTCAGTGGGTGCAATTTTTTCTGCATGGGTGAGTTCAGTTCCACACTTTTGCTTCATTCACACTTCCATGTCAGACACCATACAGTCAGACTGTCCCTCTGCTGCCATCTGTCACACGGCAACAATGTAATGGAATATTGGTGGGAAGGTTCAACCTCTACTGCCATACCACCTACATCTGCCTCTGATACCTTGGGCCAACAGAATAAAATAGCAAATGTTACATTTGGAGCAGCCTTCATACTTGTCTTACTTGATTTTTACTAGGCACTATCACTTAAAATCAACAAGGCTAGGTTGTGCTGATTAAGCTATTACTGGTTTCATGGCAGGACATAAGTTGTAAATATCATCTATATCACCGGAAACACTGTGGGTTCTACACAGATGAAATTTGCTTTTAACGGCCCCCTTGCACCGACTTCCTACTCCATGCTGGAGAGATATGCAGTAACCAGAAATTACTTTTGCAGTCAAACATCTTATTTATTATACATTTATTATCCTCCACATTCAATGAATTTAGTCACTGTATTACAAATACTTATAAACTGATACATCATTAGAAAAAAAATCAGAAAAATATAATTTCTGCTTTTGTATTTTCTGTTTCATCGCAAATTGAAATTGCTACATATGAAGACTCTGAAAAACGCTAAAAAAAATTGGAATAGAAACAAAAAAGTAGTGAAATAATTAGTAATCCACACATTGTACTTTGAAGTGATTTTTATGAGGTGAGACATTTTGAGATATTTTTGTAGTACTCATTATATGTTTGAGATTGCCCAGAAAAGCCGATCTGATTCTGGTGTTCCTCATCCACAATCAAGCTTTCAGGTTTTTGTGCTAGAGTTACTCTCTGTGTCAAACTGATGACTCATATAAATAACTCCAAAACCTTGCTAAGTCCTGCATGGACGTGGTTCCTGGAAATGCAAGAACAGCACTGAAGAGAAAACATGTCTTCAACCCTGTTTTTCTGCTTTAGAAGCAAATCCTTATCACCCACTTAAACTATGGAAAAAAGCCTGACTGTCCAGAAAATAATGATTTTCTAGAAGTGTCATTAGTGCCACTACTCACTTGAGTTAATATTTTAAATGTGTTTCGGTGGCAGAGCAAACAACTCAGTCTTAGACAGGTGACTAAATATGAATAGCTTCATTGAATTATTAGACCAGGGGGCCATGCTTTTGGTTAGAAAAGTTGCTGCACCAACAGAGGTAGATACAGGTAAACAATAACATAACCTGAAGTCTGATTCAGTTCAGAAAGGTACAGGTGGCAGCAATGATTAACACAGGGCACTGCACCAAAGCACCTTTCCTCATCTGTCTGCAAGAACTGAGCTTTAACTTTCCTGCCACAACATTGCTGACTCCTGGTGGTGGTCCTTAGCTTTCACAGAATGATTACTCAAAACATTTTTCCAGTATTTACTTTTGGAAACAACTTAAAATTCACCTCCAAAGCTTTTTCCTCCAAGAATACACACACACACCAAAAAACAAAAACAAACAAACAAAACAAACAAACAAACAAAAAAAAAACAAAAAAACAAAAACAAAATTCCTTGTACCTAATCTTGCTGAGAATGGCCAGGAAAAAGTTAAGAGCTCATTTCCATTCCCTCAAGATGCTCACCTATCATTTAGCCCTTCTCTGTAGCAACCATTAAAAATAAATTCAAGAGTAAAACACTGAACAAGAAGGAAGGTAGACTTTTTTTTTAAAATAGAACAAAAATCTAACCCAGAAAGTGGGTAAAGACTGCACTGCTTGAGGTTGGTATCTCCAAATAGAAACCTGGTGCAACACATTCAGCTTTACAAAAGCCAAGACTGCAGCTCAACAGCCACAGGAAAGATATTTTTGACAGAACCTGGGTGGGATCCCAACCACACATAATTGTAATTTTGCCACCAGCCCCCATCCATCAACTGTTCCAGAGCCTCCATCCTCACCCAGAGAACTCACAACATGCCTTTCCTACAGCCACCTTGCTATCACAGTGCAGGCTCACACAAGGATTTTAGCTGGTGCTGCTTTGTTTTTAGGTGCTATAGTGTAGCTGCATGCATGTGCTGCTATCTTTTACCTCACTCAGCTAAATCCAAATTAGTCGTGACCTATAATGGTCTAAACCATCATAGCAAGGAATGCAGAAACCTTGAAGTCTGTTTTAAGCATCAGACTTGAGAGCCTTAGCACTGACAGTTATTCAGAGAACACTCCAGGGAATTCATATATACAAAACATCTAAAATCTAGTTTATGAGCTTCTCTTGAGGAAGACTGAACCATGATTTCTGTAAGAGACTGCTATCTAAAGGTAGTTGGGTGCAACAGGTAGATACGGCACTAAAGAAGTAGGGATAAGACTTCAGGTGATAGTGAAGAAGGAAAGAGGTTGAAGAGGTTTTTTCCTCTGGTTTTTCACTGAAAACAAAACAACAACAATGACAAAACCAAACAGCAAAAGCCCAGTAAATCACATTCAAGATTCACATTCTTGATCCACATCAGAGTGTCTTAACTCAATCAGGGAACACAGCTATGACACTAAATCAGTATTACTCTGTTACTTTTGGCAGACTTGTAGTGATTAGTATCAGCTTAGTAGTTAGCCAAAAACAGACAATTAATTCAGGTTATCTGTGACTTAACTGGAGTGTTATAGATGTTCATGCAGCACATTTGTAGCTTTTAATTCTGGTCATGAACAAATCACTAGATGACACGCATTGGTAAGAAGAAAATCCAATTTGCATTAATATGTATTGCAGTAGTATGCATTTATTGTGTACTTAGTAGTATAGCAGATAGCATGGTGTACATGTAACAGAGTGCCCCACAAGCAGATATTTAGGTCAAAACTTTTTCCTCTGCTCTTCTCAGTGACAAACAAACAAGCAAACAAAAAACCACCAGCCTGGCAAACTTTGACTAATCTGATTTTGCAGGATGAACTAATTTCAGTAGGTGTTTCATTTTACTTTGGTTTTGGCAGCTTTTTCTTTTGGTGTGCTGTAAACAGGTTTTGGTAATAGTGACAACAATAGATAGGTAAGACATTAACAGTGAATCAATTTACTACTGAGAAGCAATGAAGTAGAATTTGTAAAACTGCTCAGAGCAACACGGAAAAGTTTTCATTTAGCATTCAGTCATATGAAGGCAAGCTTTTCTTACAAAGTCTTGGTTTCTCTAGCATGAGTTTAGATCGTAGGAATGCTGGTGGGAATGTGCTACTTTGCACCAACACATCTTCTAGGTAAGGGCAGAACCTCAGATTACAATTTCTCCCTTAGACAATCAGCATCAGAAATGATGTTTCTATACAAAGGATGATTTTAATATTAACTTGAACTATTGTATTAATACATGAATCAGGGTGCTAACAAAAACTTTGCAGAGGTTGAACAAGATAAAGTTCTTGTTTATTCTTGTTAAAACAGAGGGAAGTATACTTACATGTCTATAAACATCAGCAATCTGGAATATTCACTGTAAATTTTAAATAGGGTAGGAATGTGATTGGGAAAAGTGTCTTCCCCAAAACAGATGGCAAAATAATATATTCTATACAGTTAGCACATTCTAAGGCTCTCTGGGAATTAGTTCAAACAAACTTGGAAAACAAGAAAGTAAGCACAGCCAGGGAGATGAGGTACAGTACTGCCCTAATTTGGGAAAAAGATTGATTGGATAAGAGATCTGGGTCAGTGTTACCTACTGCAAAGACCTGAAAAAGTGAAAGAAACTAAAAACCCACGGAGAACTTTGCTAACCTATATCTATAGCATATGTACAGCTGTAAGAGGTAGGGGCACATTCTTTGTCACAAAGGATTCATGTCTAACAGGGCAAATGGAGTCAGAATTTTGCTCTAAACGTTATCTTCTCTCTTTCTTTGGTGAGGAGAGGTTATAAAAAGTTCAAGTGAAGGTATAAATACTTGGGCATTTCAAATCCGTTTTGAGGGCTCCTACAACACTAAGATGCATAAAGGAATTAGACTTGTCATAAACATTTTCTCCATACATGTTTATATAGCAAATGAAAAGTTGCTTCAAAGCTTCCCTGATATATATATGTATATATATATATATATAGTAAAACTCAATTTTCCCGCATAAAGAAAATATGCAAAAAGTTTCAAATCACAGAGCAGCCCAGGTCAGAACAGAGACTGAAAAATCATCAGGTCCAATCTGATGAAAGGCAAAAGGAACCTAGATGAGATAATCTAGCACCCTGTCCAATCACATCTTGACAACCTTCAGCATCTTGGCAATAACTCACTCAGTACCTCCATTTCTCTTGTTTCTCCTTTTTAAGTGACGTTGTTCTGCAAGAATCTGGGTAGAGGAATGTCTTTACCACACTCAAATACTAACATGAAAGCAAGTAACCCAACTTCTAGCTTATTTAACCTACAGGGGATGAGCAGCAAAGCTCTTTTCAGGCACAGTAATTGACCCTGAATGTATTCCTGTTCAGCAGAAAAAAGTTCTGAATGAAGAACTGCATGTCCTCAAAAACTGAAACTTTGATTGATAGAAGAAAGCATTTGCAAAACTTTGTTTTCTTCTTTTCCCTTTACAACCTGAACTTGGAATGATTGGCAAATTCTGACATTTGTTATTTTAGCTCAATACATACTAGTTCTCTTTGTAGTTACTTGTCAGTTACCACAGTAAATGCACTTTTAACTTGCAGTGTCTCCCCGCTGGCAGCACAATTTTGCTTTTCCTTCTTTTTTCTGAAAACATGATCATGTTCAAACACTTCAGTCTGAGAACAAGAAACTCAGCAGATTCAGTTTCATCTTTATCGCCTCCAGACCCAGAGATTCAAGAAAAGTTTCATTCTGGGGGTGAGAGCTTGGCCTTGTTGCCAAAATTTGTCCCAAAAGATCCATTTTACTGATTATGCCTTATGCTCAAAATCCGTTATCTCGACAAATTAAACATGTCACTTTCATGTACACAGCACATCAGACATGTTCCTTTACTTCCAGAACTATGTTATAGCTTCAGCCAATGAAACATCTGTCTAGTTCATCAGCTAATTTGATTTTCTTTTCTGGAAGAAAATGCAGTGATTCTGCTCCAGCACCTCATTTGCAGCTTTTACTCTTCCTAAAGTAGTTAGTCATAACTTACAAGTTACTTTTTCTTCTTTTTCTTTTTCTTTCTCTGTCTTCCAGTGACAGATGTTGCACAATTACTTGTGTTACTTTATGATTTGTTCCCTGGTCAAAATTAAGTTGTCAAGGAGTAGTGGATTTGACTTACCAGTTCAGCTCTGGGCAGCAAAGCAGCTCCAGCAAGCCTGATCTACTATTAAACATTTGTGGCCAAGAGCCAAGAAGTGTTATTCTCCAAAAGATAATCATGAGGTGTTGTTTTTCCTCCCAACAAATTGCTCAGCAGTTCTTCCCCCACAGGATCTCTTACAAAACAACCTTAGTTCATGCAGAGATGAAGTTGCATTTCATGCTCCTTTGGAAGATGAGATTTACCCTATTCCTGTCCAAGAGAAGCATTAAGTAATTTGTATCATCAACAACCTCAGGATTACAGGTTTTTGGAAGATGTGTGCTGTGGATTGCTAATCCTAAAGGACAGATTAGGGCCTAGGAAGTCACATAAAACAGCTAAGTCCATCATTTTCCCCTATCCAGTGGCAAGCTTTATTTTTCCCCTGATGATTCAGAGAAAAACCAAAGGTAAAGACAGATTCAAACTGATCAAGATATGGTTTCAGTAACTTGTAACCACCAGAAGAAGCGCACATCCATATCCTTACTTCCATGGAAGCATCCACCTCTCTCCACATGGTCTCTGAAAACCTCCAATGGAGAAACACACAATGAAACGGGTACTTATCTCATGGTAAAAGGCATTCATTGCAACTCCACTTAAGGATTTTCTTTGAAAGCTCCAAAGCCAAAGAAATATTTCTTCTTAATCAGCATGGAGTGTCTACTATTATTTCTTCTGGAAGTTTTTCAAAAATTAAACAGATGCAAATATCAGTACAAACTGCAGCAAGCTGCTTCAGTATATATAGTAATCCCAAACTGGCTTGCAGATCGCTGTAGATTCACAGAAAGCGGGTGACTGAATTATCCCCAGCTTGCTGATACTGCAAGTTAAAAAGATAAAAGAAAAGATTTTTCTGCACCTCTACCTGTCCCAGCTCATTCCATCTTCTTGGACCCCATTTTGCTTTGCAAGTTCCAGTAACATGTGGCAGCACATTACCTGCTTTTGAGATGAGATCTGCTCAGCAGGTCTTTTTCAGGTCTGCTTTACTTTCCTTGAGATGGTGAAAGGTAGATTGATTTGTGCTGGTACTTTGGCCGGTCCCTGGTTTCCCATTTGCTTCTTCACAGATTTTATGAAGGACACAAACCGAGTGCCTGCCAGACTTTTATGACTTCATCTGTAACATTTACCGCGTGCCTTCCCCAGTTTGAGCTTGTTTACTGCAGTGTCAGTTGCTGCCAGAAAAGGTGAAGGTTATTTTATGGCTATGCAGACAACTGCCTTGCTCTTGGTACTGTCTGTAATGTCCCCTGATTTGCCATGGATCTACCTTCCAGGGGCTCCTGATGACTTCCCATGCCGTTAGCACTCTGCCATCTGCTACCCTAATAGCTCTGTCATAAGGCATGGGTCTTTTGGTGAGATGTAGTGAGAAAGTCCTTTTTTGTGCTCGGTATTTCCTTTGTCTGCCTGTGAGGCCATAATTTTTCATGTTCTGGAGCTTTTCAGGGGGTGTGATACAGAAAATAGCTCTTGCATCTACAGTGGATACTGCCCAAGTTGTAATATCTTATCCAGAATGCAGGGGAAAAAAAAGAAAATTAAAAAAAAAAAAAAAAGCCAGGAGAAGAGTCCAGGCAAGAACAAGATATAAATGATGAAAGAAACATCCCCCTATGTTACAACAACAGTAACTTTATAGTAGACTGTGGCATATAGTCTAAAGGTAGCAGTATATATACATAAAGGTAGCAGTACTTGCAGCTAAAGAGTTGTTTTGGATACAAGGAGCCATTAGGATCAATGAGATGGAAAAAGTCAAAGTTATTAATCTAAGGAATTTGAAAGGATTTCTATACCTGTAAAAAAATATATATATACTGTGGAGCATCAAAAAGCCACACTAAGAACTGCCTGCAGAATCGGGAGCAGCATGTCTGTCAGGAAAAGTGAAGGGAACAGCATGGCTACAGGCTGTGCTCACTGACACCCAAGTGCAAATGCCACTGAGAGAGGTGATGCCATTTCCTCTGCTCCTTAGAGACTCATGTCTTATTCAGAGCTGTGTTGCTCAGCCACAGAGTAGTATGGAAGCCACAGCTCCTCAAAATTTTGTTCGTATTACAATTAAGATGATAGATGCCACCTAACACTCCAACTGAGTTGCTTTTTTAGTGAGAAAAGTCCTTTGGTACTTCAAAGAAATAAAGTGTAGGTCCCTGAGAAATTCTCTGAAGGTCTTAAAATTCATTTAGAAATAAAAATGGCTTCCAGATCCTCAGGTAGAACATTACACAAAAAACATCCTTAAATTTGTTAATTGTACCACACAATATTGAAACTCTTGGGAGAACAGTGGAGTTTTCCAGCTGTTATTTAAGCCTGCATCCCTACTGCTCCTTGAAAGTGATTATCAACCTATTTCTCCCAAAACTATTATAATTGTCAGTTTTCTTGTTACACACTGCTTAAATCTGACACAAATGGAAAAATATTAATCATCTAATAAAATTAGAACATTTTAACCTCATATTAGCGTGTGATGCTTGTGTGTGATGCTTGAACATATGCATTTTAGAAATAAAACAAATAAATTCTGATATAATTTGCCAGATTTCCTATGATCCTATGAAGTTCTAAAGAGCAAGCGTGTCTAAATCTTATATCTTAGGGGGCATTACATAGAAAGAAAAACCACTGAGCATTTACAACCAAATTTTACCCAGAAATCATAAAAATAATTGCTAAGTATACGCACAAAGTATTTTCATATACGCTACCCATCTTTCCAAGAGTATTCTGCTCTTTCCCTCACCTGCTGCTCAGGTGCACATTTATCATGCCTCATGTGCTTCTCAACTGTTTTATTTCACGACTGTAATAAAGATATACAGCAAATTAGAGGATTTGACTGCTACCTTTGAGTACATTACAGCTGCTCAACAAAATAATGTCTTTGAGATTTCTCCAATTGCTTTGGAAAAAAAATCCCAAAGCATGAGAGACAACACCTTTGCTTGTAAGCATATTGATATGAGCAGTCTTTGGATGAGGATAACCACGTATATAACACAAATTTCATGAAATGATTTTATAATTCAAATGGCTTTTTCAACAGTACTCCGATATCCATTAAAATGCAACCATCTACAGTGCTTTTCAGAGCTCTGTGCAATAAGTCCCAGTACACCTTTGAAAGAAACCCCAACACATTCTTTTCTATGCATCCCATGCCTGAGCTCTGAGTGATAATATCTTGTCTCGTTATATTAGCTCTTGAAGGAGTTTCATCTCTTTCCATTCATATGACAATGACAAAGAGGAAATGATTTCCACTTCCTCCTGATGAGTGCCATGTTACAGGAATCTATCCCCAAGAGCTAACAAAGTAGAACGGTGTAATTTTTGAAAGCTTTTTTGGTCTAAATGGAAAAATGTAATAAGCCCATAGCTAAACCAAGAGAAGAAAATATTTTGAGTAAAGCAATTTGATCTTTATATTTGACAAAATGCTTTTTTCATCATGTTACCTGTTTTCAAAGTATGTAGAACGTAATCTTAAATCTCAAAATACAAATAAAATCATTACTACTTCATTATATAGAACAAACTCGGTGTTACTGTGCACTGGAATACAAGCGTTTCTCTCTTTTTTTTTTTTCAAACGTCTTCTTCCCCTTCAGAAAAAAAATATTCCAAGACAAAACAGGGAAGGAATTTGAGGCAAGTTTTCAAGAAACAGCAAGAAAATATTTCTCTATCATAGCTAAACACATTGAACTTTTCTCAAGAATAATGGACTCAGACTCTAACCGTGAATAGCAGCTTGTTAGATAAGATCTTTGATGGGAAACAAAGTTCTAACTAACATGGCTTTATCCATGCAGCAAAAAGAAGATGTAAATTAATTTAAAAGAGGGAATGCAAAGTTGAAAACTGGAGAAGGAGCACCTTTCAAATTAACCCTCAACCTCACTAATACCATCATCCACCACCCACTCTGAGAGCAAACCCAAAGAAGATAGAGCTTTGCTGTCAGACATTCTTGACGATGCTACAAAAGCACATGGGCAGCCCCAGCAACTGCTCAAGCATGAAGAAAGATAAGAACAAAAGTGTGCCCACTTGTGAGGGAAACAGAAGGGAATATAAGAGCCTGCAGTCTTAGGAGTTTAACACATGATAATTTTACAATGTTGACTTTGATGGTGTGCAGGTTGGCTATAACTAACTGCCTGCCATCTTCAGCAAGAATCACTTAGCATTATCTTTCCTTATAAGAACAGTAGTTTGTGAAAGCTATAAAAATTTTGTTCTTTTTACTGTTATCTTCTCTCTCTCTATGGACTGAGATTTTAGCTTTTGTTATGAAGCCATTATTACTAAGAAAAAGATATACAACACCTTCTCCTCTCAAAATAATGGGTCGCGCAGTAATTGTCATTGTTTTGGATGGTAGAAATAAGAGTGACAGAAAAATTGGATTTGCACCTGAAAACTCTTGAGCATAGTAGAGCTGCTCCTTTTCTCACAACAGGAGTGGAGAGCATAGTGCAAAGAACATGTGTGCGCTGCCTAAAGCTCAATGCTGAAGGTCTCTTAACACTTCAAAGTGCAAGGATTCCTGTGTTAACAATTCTGACATACATCATTTTCCTCCTGTGGTTATCAGATAGTTGAAGAGGAAAGATTTGTCATATACTGGAAAATATGAGTTCTGGTATTTATTCCAAGTTAAAGATTTTCCATATCACTATGTAAATACACCATATAACATGTATCTTGTGTCCTGGCCTATGAAATGGAAACCAGTGTTTGTTGACCACGGCTGCAGTTTGGATGTGCTTATAAGTATACTTCAGTTTACATATGAAATACGCAATTACTGTGTGATCACTCAGTAACAGCTCAAATACACAACACTCAAGTTTTTCTAATAGAGCAATTGTGAGTATGCAACCTTGCCTGAAAAAACTGTCTGGAAATCTTAAAAACAGGTTCTATTCTACTGTAAACAGATAGGGCTTCCTCCCTGTTTTCTACTTCTGAGGGACTTCTCTTTAGCATCATAGGAGATCTCTTAAGGTTTTAATATGTTCTCTTTCCTGCCCACTTGAATATTTAGTCAGCTATTTTCAGAGAAGTCATGAAAAAACTGGATCAAGCATTTGGGTATTTTAACTTTACTCCAAAGCCTGAAAAAAACTAAAGAATATTAAAACTGAATGCAAAAAAGCTCCATGTGATCATTTCAGTATACATAACCCGAGATTATCAGCTGAGGAAATGATATTTGTATGCCATGCTTGCCGCTTTCACAGGTAAGAAATATTTCAGAACAAAAAATCTTACTCAAATTATACTACCTTGCTTTGAAGTTTTAGCTTGGAAAGAAGAGCTCTTGCAGGTACTAATAGTCCTTAAGCTCATGCATAAACATTTAGTTAATTCCTGGAGCCAGATGTAAAGACAGGATAGTTTGCAGCTGTGAATTGTGAATGATTTTTTTTTTTTTTAATCATTCAGTGTTTCCTCAGATCATACTCCAAATTGACTTGTTATGCTCTACCATGGTGCATTTACAGCTGTTAAATTCATTACTACGTTTGGTGCAGTTTCATTATAGCAGCAACAATTTAACACCCCATAGTGGTAACTCTAAATAGAAAATTGAATTTACTTTAGTTCAAGCTATGAAAACTGCCTGTACATACACGAACAAAATCTCTTTGAATAATAGGTTTACATTTAGGTGACTTTTTTCTACAGGTATTAAAACAGGTAAAGGTAGAGTAAACAGGTCAAGTAGAGTAAAGCAGAAGATGGAGGCAGGAAAGTCATATTGTGCAATTACTGAATGCAATCGGCAAAGTACTGTCCAAGGGCAATTGTACAAGCAACAGGAGTGATTAAGGAAATGTAGAACCACAGTAAAAAGGCTGAAACAGCTCTGGATTGATTACTTCAGAGATGAGATTGATCACTTTAGAAAGGAGATTTAAGAGAGCTCTGTTGATAATACACCAAGCAATGAGCAGCATAAGGAGAAAAAGCTGTGGGTTTTTCTCCTGCTCAGCACACTTAGTAAAGACTAGGGAGATGAGTGATGGCACGGGACTGAGATGCATGCAAGCACCCCATCACACTGTGGGGCCCAGATCCTCCATAGCTTCTGGCTGCAACACAAGGTAGGCAACCTGAAAGAGCCTGAGGTAATGCCTGAAGGTCAGAGCCTCCATGTGCTGCACAGGCTCTGATGTCTTCCTCAAAGTTCTGCACATGCTGGAGGCATCCTTTTGGAGACAAAATATTGTACTTGCTGACAAGATGTTTGATTCAATATGATCATTCCTATCTACTGACACAGATAAAAGCACTAAGAATATATGACTCTCCTCTACGCGACAAAAGAAATATAGTAACCCCTAAACACAGCACAGCATGGAGTGATACACATACCACAGCTAGGCAGTCTGTAGGCTCTCCCCAGACTTGAGGTCACTCACTTCCCTTGGTGGTGTGGCTTGCTTTTCATTTCACAGTACTATTAGTTAGGGCCTTGTTTGCAGGGCAATATCAGAGTCTTCAGGGCTTATCTTCCACAGCCACAGGACTGCATCAGTACCACCAGTTCCCAGAAATTCTAAGGTTAGGAGGCTCCACTGAATGTCAGGAGAGAATCCTCCTTACTCTAGGGAAATACATCCTTTGGGTGGTTTGTAACCCACAGAATGAAATAAAGCTCAAATTCTACAGCTGGACTTCAGTATAACAGAAACTACCATTACCATGTCACTGAGGGAGCAGAATATTATTTAATTTGGTATGCATGCTAAGGCAAAAACATAAACAAAGAAACCTTTTAGCAGCTGATCATGAAACAAAAGAAGCAAGTGTGCTCGTGGTAATACTTCCCTTGCATCATGCTATGACGTTTACAATATTTATCAAACTCTTCCAAATCACTCTCAAAATAAGGCAAAGCAGATAACCCAGGAAGTTACTAAGACAGCTCTACTTTCAGCTCTACTTTCATGCCAAAACAAGTCATTCATGAATATTAACAGATAAGAACAGTGCTTTTAGATTAAATTGCATATTTACCAGAAACGTGATAAACATTTTACCCTTAGTAAAGCTTTATTTTTTTTCTCTCTTTTAAAGGATACTTTTTTAATAAAACATTTATGGGAACTCAGGGAACAAAGTCAAAAAGGTAGTTAGGCTGCTTGCGAGAGTGTCCTTTCCTGAATTTTGTTCTGAGAATTTGATTATGGACAGTGACTGGAATTACAGGAATAACACATTTTCCTGTGCTGGTGAGATTCATAGATTTTTAAGGACAGAAGGGAATACTACATGATCTCATCTGGCCTTCTGCTAAATGAAACCAGAAGAATATCCGTCAGAGCTTGAAGTTTGCTTTTGAACAAAAATGATCATCTCCAAGGGTTTAAGGTGGAAATCATGGAAGAAAATACCGTTATGCAAAAGCAGTAGGTTACCTTAAGAAGAGACACAGTAGTGTAGAGGCTCTCAGCTCAATAGGGTGGATCACTCTGCTTCTTTACTACTAGGTGCAGGGAGACAGCAAGGAGACTTGTCCCTAAACACTGCTGTTATAAGCTGTCAAAGAACATCACAGGTACCAAGATGTAAACATGTAGACATGAAATTAAGAGAAGAACATTGCTTCCTTCTTCTGCAAGTCCATACTGGACACCTGCCATGCCGTTCATAACACTGCAGCTTGAGTTTTGACTGAATTAAGTCCTTTTTCCACACCATTTTCACTGAATAACCAATTCATACTAAGCAAGTTAGTTCATTCAAAAACAAAGGAAAAAACAACAACAACAACAACAGTGGAGCTAATAACACAAGTCACAAGTTAACATTTACAGATCTAAAGACCTGCCAGCAGGTTTATGGCAAGCACCCAGTCTGGTTCCTATCTGGCAAAGCTGAGGCATATCTACACTCACTATAAAACAACTGTGCGATGACATTGTTATGCTTCTCTCAAACATTTATCCCCATCAATATCATTAGAGCAGAATAACAGCTGAAGTTAAAAAAAACAACAACAACAAAAAAGGTCAATTTTATGCATGTGGAGGTGCAACATTCTATACTCAGCTCTGTGTGAATGCCACGAACACATGCAAAACTTTGCTGATTTTTACAAAACACATGGCTTGCTCAAGGATGTAGGACAATAAGAGACTAAACGTGATTTAAAGATGTGAATAGATGATCACAGCATACCTCTCTTTCCAGTGCAAGGAAGCGCACATGAGCAGTGCACAGCAAAGAAGTCTATAGCTGCAACAGTGTGGAGACAAAAGATAGAGGAGAAAGGTGAATCTCTCTCCCAGTACCGCCAGGCTTTTCATATAGCACCACAGAGTTATTAAGGCTGGAAAAAAAGAGTCATAGGTGAGGAAGAATCTAGATATCAACTCCACTTACAACCTGCCTGTTATCATGCTTTGAGTCTCTTCAAGACAGTGCTCAAGAAGAAATTAACTTCAGATGACTCAACCAGCAGTGTAAGTGCTGCTCTACATAATAGCCATTCTGCCTGATGTGGGCAGCAGTTCAAGAAAATAACAGTGAAGTGATTCTGTACCTGCAAATACAAAGACTTGATGCTATTATTTCAGAAGTGCTTACTTCCCCTTGCCCATCACAGTGTAAAACATAACAAAAGACATTTTGCCCTCCAGAAACAAACTTTAAAAATCAGAATTTGTCACAGACAATTTATTTGGAACAGCTGAAAGAAAAGCTATGTGGGAAAGATGGTAAATGATCTTGTTAAGTGCCTCTGGAAAAGTACTGGAAGAGGCTTGTGTCTGAGAGAAAGAGAATTCTCATCAGGTGCAAGTTTACTTCCCAAAAAGTCAAGCTGAAAGCTTATCGGATTGCCAAAGGATTACCTTACTTACAACCGTGTAAGTAATTTAGTGACACAGTGTTGAAATAAGATAAGACTGGGAGTAATTAGATACTTATTTAACAGACAAAACAGCAGAATACTGTGCGAACACAGACCTTCCACCATCTGCTGCAGGCCCTTTAAAGGTTGTCTGGATCACCTGAAGTGCACTTGTGCCTGGTAAGCTTAATTAAGAGCTCAGTGTAGTTTCACAAAGAAACAACTTACTAATCCTCGAGTCAAAAACAGGCAAATACATATGTGGTTAGCTTAATGCTTCACAAAGCTATTCCCGACGAAGGATTCTACCTTGTAACGCTCGTGCAAAAGAGGGCTTGCTAGGACATATCAGCTCCGCATCTAGGCATCGTGAAGTCAACACTGTGAGATCACTTAATATTTCTGGAACTCTTTTTTTTTTCTTTTCCTATAAGAGAAAATGAGTTGCTTATTTCTAACAGCATTTCCTGTCAAATCTAGATTGACTGATATTATGCCAACAAAAACACATTCCAGGTCTATGTTTCAGTGTGTTTTGTTAATTCATTTACTTCTGACCTCCGGCAGCCCTTCCTTGCAACCCCAGGAGCAGAGTGCCGACTGCCAAACCAAGGGAATGAAATTCCCCAAAATCATGACATCTTTGTAGTAAAGCAGCCTCCTCCTGCATGCACAAGTATTGGCAACATTGGTAAGGAGAGTTCAGTTCTTGCATTCAAAACAGAAGCTAACCATTCCCATGTGGCCAACGCCGTAGAAAGACGTCCCCTCAGAAGCAGAACAACTATACCTGCACAGGGCAGCTTCACTCCTACTGTAGCAGAACTGATGTGGCAATCCATGAAATCTCAGTGCAGCAACCTCCCTGGACCTTAGCCCTTTAGATGTAAACATTGTTAATACATCTTTTTTCGAGGGTGTCTTTGTCCTATGACACGCTACGGGGGAGCACAAATCTGTGCTCTGCACAGCCAACAGTACAACTCCTGTTGGTGACAATTTGGGCCAGTTTGAAAATGCTGATCTTTTGGTAGCGTATTTACTCCAACACAAAGAGAATAACGTCATCTAACATTACTTGATACTTCCTCCTATTTTTCTATTTACCTTTTCATGGGCATTGCCAAGTAAAAATAGTTTTAGATTCTCTGAGTGCCAGTAAAGCTTCTCTGAATTCCCCCTCTGCAATGCCCCTAATGCCTGAACAAATTGTTTGCCAACTTTTTCAATGAATGCAGAGCTCAAGCCCTCATACACCGTTTAAAATATTAATGTGTGACCTTGTGTAATCTCCTCAATCACTAACAGAAGCAGAAAAAAAAATGTATCCAGTTAAAACAAAGAAATCTGTTCTTGAAAAGTAACCCCTTTTCCATAAGCTATA
>PPHD01009990.1:2105-20097 GCA_002909625.1 Bambusicola thoracicus | reverse complement strand
ATGGTACAAAGATAGAAAAAAGAAAACTGAAGGGTTCATACATTTGTTTCAAATACATAGCAAAATCTCAGCTATTCACTTATATTTCCAAAGCAATTTTGCCTTCAGATCTCAAAATATTAAAATATATGATAGCATCAGGATATTAAAGTAGATATTTAAGCAAAATTTCTAATTAGCTCTTATTAACAAATACATCAGGCTTGAAGTTTCTGACAGTTGTGCCTAAAGGAATGTGAACATAGTACTACTGAAGCAAGTTTACTGCCTCCACTCCTTAATGAAAGTAGAGCTCCAGCACATAAACACCTGACACAGTATTTTAGTAATCCCCGATCTATCCATAGTAAATGATGCTCACATGCTAGGCCTGGAAAGTCTTTCTTTTCATTCCCATACCTCCAAACTGCACCTTCCAACAACTTCTGAGCATCAGAGGTTTTGAACAGGGGAAAAGGAAGAATTAAAAACGGTGACTCCCTTAATAGATGTAAATGCACCCATAGAGTTCACTCAGCCTCATGTGTACCTCACACACACAGAGGTAAAATATTCAATAATCATCTTAACCATCATCCCCTAAAAGGGAATTTCTATTCTGTTCAAAGACAGAAGATTAAACACAACATGAATCTCTTGTGGATTCACATCTCCTGACAATTCACTCTTGCAACAAATTTTAGTGCCACAGGCTCTTAAACATATGTGGGTGAGTGTAAGGAGCTAAATCACATCACTGGAAATTGCAGTTTGTGTCAATAAAGCCCCACACATCCAAACAGTGGCCCAGTCTGGCCATACAGTTGAAATCAGGTTCAGATTCCAAATTTCCACACAAGCACATTGTTTGTTCGGGCTCATCTTCAGATCAACTGATAAAAGAGGAGGATGGAGTAATACGCAACTACCAAATGTTGATGTTAGATGTAAAAAGCGTAAGTTTTCTTTTAAATCAGCCCAAAATACTCAAATGAAGCAGTTTTATCTTTAAACTCTTTGAAAATGAAGCTATTGCTGTAAATGACGCACCCAGGTCAAATTTGATTTCCAGATCAACCTTCTGATAGTAAAGCATTCAGGATCCCTTAATTAATGTTATAGAAAGCTGCACTTAATTACTTCTTAAGCACTCGTATCTACATAAAGTTGCATTACACTGCATACATCACTATTTAAATCCATTACCTACACATAAATACGCATCAAATTTGCATTGCAAATGTCTTCATCCTCTGCTGGGTTAATCACAAATGTCATATCTAAATCAATCCAAAAACTTCAGTTCTGGCTTACTAACCAAATATTTATTAAAATAAGTATGTATTATAAGATACGCATACAATAAAATAGTAGATGAAGGTCTTCTGGGTAGTATAAATTATAATCAAATTCAAGAAAACAATTCCATTGAAATAACTTCTCTGGCCCAGTGAGGGCTGTTGTTAAAGATACTGTGTATAGCACACATATGGTGGCATCAGCCATCAGACAACATAAGAAATATATTTTAGTACTAGAAAATCTATGCAGAAATGTCACCTTAAAGACTCATCTGGAATTAACAAGTGCTAATTTGACTTCTCAAGAGATGAGCAGAGCACTTTAAACCTCTTTCCTAGTAATAAGAAATTCCCACTAAAAGATCTGAGCTGGTTGTCTTAAGTGCAAATGAGCATTAGCTAACATATGTAACGTATATCCACATTTGGCCGCATGGTTTCATTTAGGTTCATCTGAAGTCAAGTTTATAAAAGGCTTTTTTAATTAAATGTAGCTTTCCATGTTCTTCAAATTGAACCATCAAATGAATATATAAAGGCATTGCTCTGTACAACTTCAAAGGTCCTTAAACTCAGTTTTCAGATACCAGTAGAAGACATAGGAAAGGATCAAACCGTGTCATGAAATATCAATGAAATGGTGCCATCCATTGATAAATGTCTTCTGTGTGAAGACGAAGAAAAAATGTTTTTAAATGGAAGTCCTCTGGTCACTTCTCAATATTGTGACATGCCCGCTTTTAAAAGCAGGTTCCAAGTTCTCATCTGTGAAAAAGCACAACTGAAAATACTGTTGGATTCTGCACAGTGGACAGATAGGAATTAGATTATTCAGTTCACATTTTAAGATAAGTCTTGTAAACATAAAGCAGTCAGAACAACATCAGGACTTGGTTTTTGCAGGCATGATAGAAGATGTAGGCAGGAACTCTTCATCTTCCAGCAAGCAAGTGGGGATTGCACACTGATATTTGCCTGGCTTCTTTAATTACACTTGACATAATCACAGTGCTTTAAAGTCCACGAAGACAGATAGTCTGCCCTGCATTTTATAGAAGAGAAGAACCCTTTAAAGATGGGATGTACCAAGCAATGGAAAATTAATACATTCATGACAAAGTCTGGTGAAGTTAATACAGATTTTATTATTCCATGAGACAAATTCTGTGCCCTGCAGAAGATGTAAGAACAATACATCAGCTCCACAAGCATCTGTGAAACCCACAGTCAATCAAAGATCTCTGAAAAGGGAGCGTGAACATTTGTGTGCTAGAACTGGAAATAAGATTACTGGGGGCTTTTCCATTCATTCAATGACTTTTTCCACCATGCTGCTAAATCCATGCTTCTCATCACAAAGACTTTGCCTTAGAGTAAAATGCACTGCTCCCTTTGCCTGTCATGGTCTTCGGGGAGGGCAATGGTACTACTGTACAGTAGCTGCCTGCCTTCCAGCCCAACCATACTGTTAGTCTTCTACAAGGGTTTCCTGGCAGCTGTTGTTTCTTTCCATGCCAGTTTTCTTTCCCATAATATGGTGAGAGTTTTCTTTCGAGTTCTAACACAATGTCCACGTAATAACATTTCCTACAAGCACGTTAGAGAGCAAATAAGTGTGTCAGTAGTAAATAGCAAATGAAAACAATTGTTCATCTATTACAGACTCACGGTTTAATTAGGCACTGAAGTCAATCGGGACGTACCAACATACTAAGTAGAAAGATCCCACGTAGCCACTACACATACGCCTGCATGCTTAGCAGTGGCCCTCCTGCTGTGTTAGGTCTGTGCAATCTGTGATGAGGAAGTGAAGGATACCTAGATTTTGGGGATGTAGCAGCCCAGCACCAGAAGCTACAGTACATTGCTCCCGCAATGATGAGAAGTGCAGCGCTCACCCAGCCTACATAGAGAGCAGCTCCTAGTTCTCGTTTCAGTGGCGTAGGGACTTTTGCATCATAGAAGTCACGAACAATGCTGCCACCAGTCCAGGACACAGGAATCAGAACAAGGACACCCGTCAAAAGAAAGGCAACTCCAGCTGCCAACATGAAGATACTGATGCCCTGGGTATCCTCCTTGGTCCAGTGAGTGTACTTCACACCAACAATGGCCATCAAAAAGGCAACAATTGACAGGAGCACTGCAACGCACATGAGGGCTCTGAACGCCTCTAAGGGTGGGGGAAGAGCCAGGATAGAGTCATAGAACTTGCACTGTAGCCTGATGCCCATCTGGCTGATGCAGTCCATCCACAGTCCTTCCCAGATAGTCTCAAACACCACGATGTTACTGTCAATGTGGGCGGAAACTCTCCATTGCGGCATAGCTGTAGCTGCCAAAGTCCCGACCATGCCCACGCCTCCAAATATTAGACCAATGATTTGTAATGCACAGCAAGCCATACTCCTTCTGAAAAAGGCACCTCAAGCAAGGAGGCCTAGTAAGTCTCCCAAAATCACTCTTTCACTGAAGAAATATCAAGCATGGGAGAGAATACTTCATCCTGTTGTCTCCTCATACGGTGAGATGTTCGTTTTTTTCAGAAGCAGCTCCCTCCAGTAGGATGTTCAGACAGGTAGAAATCTATTTCCAACTGGCTAAAAGAACCTGCTATTTATTTGCTTTGAAATCCCCTTCGACTAGAACGCCTACCCATCAAGCCTAACGAGTTTCCAGCCAATGGAACACTAGGGAGGGGTTGATTTTACTGCTGCTTATGCGTATTATGTCAGTAGTGATTTTATAATTAAGTAAGTGCCAGGGATTCACTTAAAAGCACCCCATTGCAGGGCTAATAATTTCTTAACTGCAAGATTGCAGCTATGTTGAAATTCAGTGCAGAAAGTTTGAACTTGCCTCTTCAAATATTATGTAAAATAGATGATTACAGTTGTTCTTATGACAAAAGTTAAACTTGGAGTGGGACTTGCTTTCTAAGTACTATAGCCCTGGGAAAACACCTGATGTATCTTTTTTAATCTAGCTGGGAGTTACTTGGTATAGCTCTTTAATGCAGGCTCCTTATTTTGATCAAACACAAAAGTATAATCACAATATTAGGCAGGTTCAGGAAAGTCAAGTAATCCAATCAACATCAAAGATTTACTCTACTAGCTGCATAATTCACAGGTATGACAAAATACCTGGCAGAGTTTCACAGCTTCTTCTATGAATCCAGAAGTAAGGTCACTATAAGGAAATAAACCTCTATCAGGATAACTCCATGTTAGGATAGCATTAGGATAGTGCTTTTACTCTTTTCTATTCTAATCGTCTTCTCCAAGTAATAACTGTACAATTCAAAAAGGATGAACTTTTCTTTCAGCATAAAATGCACCTTGAAAGAAGTCAGTGATCCCTCCCACATAGCATTTATCTCAGCTTGCACAGATAGCTACAAGCCTGGACAAAAATATATGCTGTAGACTAATTTGCTCTGGGCAAGTTAGAAATTACTTCTCCATTATGATTTTTTTACTTTCTTCTCCCTACCTTGAGATAATAGTATATGATGACATCTCCTGGGTGTTGTTAAAATAGAGGTATTTCTGATTACCCCATCTCTTTGAACCAATGGGTCTAGTTAAAAAATACATTAGCTAAAGACAGTGAAGTCTTGTAAAAGTGCTGTCCAAGAAAGGCAGAGTTTTAGACTGCTTGCATGTTGTTGTGTTATGATCTGTGTGTGTTCAGAAATATCAAACATTGCTCTTGATGGTATTACTTTAGTTACAGCCTCAGGTGTCCATAGAATATACTCAAAGCAAAGGGAAAAGTGAATCTAAACTATTCACATCCCACAGCATCACTTTTTTTCCTACAGTAACTAACTGTAAGGAAGGGCTGTCAGGAAGCACAAGTTGTATAATATAATTTTACATGTTCATGTGAAAATACTGCCAAGATCACTGAGTAATTCATTTTTCTCTTCAAGTTTGCCGCAGGGAATTTGGGAGAAAAAATGTCCACAGCTAAGATGTCAAAAGTAACCTTTAGAAATCAAATACGTTCTTGAATTTGTTTTTATAGAGATAAATATTGCATCGCTCTTCTGCATCTTGTGTTGAAGAAAAGGTAAGGGATTTTGCTTGGCACTGAGATTAAACCCAAAGTCGTAGGTGCATACATGTCTAAAAGAAGCTCCTCTGTCTGGCAAAAGAATATCTACTTAGAAGCAGACTTATTGAATACAAGACCTGTGCTATATAATTTGAGTCCAGTTTCCTTTCAGATTGTAGAGTACTTTAACCTCTAAATTATCAAGACTGTATTTTGACTTGTTATTTTATGTCAAAAAAAGAAAAAAGATCTTATGGAAAAAAACTCTCACAACTAGCTACAAACCTTCTACAAACCTTCTTGTAACATTTTCAGGTAGCCAGCTCTTGAAGGGATATAAGACTGGAGAACTGACTTTTCCTAATGCCCCGAGGCTGGTTATTTGACTGCCTTATCTAGCAGGATTTCTCTGAAATCTTTTTTCCTTACATGACTCTGAGAGGGTCAGCCATTGAGGTCGTGCATAAAAGTACATTTTGAGTCAATGTATGGTTTGTATAGAAAATAAATCATAGAATTGTAGAAGCATAGGATGGCCTGGGTTGGAAGAAACCTCAAGGACCATGTTGTTCCTACTCCCTCACTCTCAAAAATACTATTAATATGCATAACGTGTTGATTGTGTGGCAATACACCCAGGGAGTGCTAAACTGTTGAGTGGCTTTTTTGATGTCTAATTGGAAGTAGTACCTATGGTGAGTGACAGCTGGATGTAGGTGTCAGGAACACTCTGGCTACAATGCTGCATGTACTGCCAGAATGGTTTTTGTTATTGAAACTTGAGGGGAAGGAAGCAGGAAAGGAAAACTAATAATTGGTGGTTTTGAAATCTGAAGACAAATCAGAAATAAAAAATGAGCCTCAAGAGACAGGCTGAAAAAGAAATCCAAAGAATAATAACATTATATTGGAAACTCATGAGGACTGGGAAAACCACTCAGCCTGTTAAATGACAAGGAGTGCCTGAATTTGCTGATCACTGGAATATTTGCCTGTGTTTGATTAGCCTGGAGGAGGCTCTGGCTTCCATACCCCAGAGACCTGTATGTCTATTTAAAGGCTCATCCTACCTCTAAAAAAGAAACTCTTGACTGAGTTACTTCAAAATCACTCTGAACAGCAGACATCTCTTGAAGTAGAAATTAAATATGTACATATATGGTGGATATGGCAGATTCAGTGCCACTAGTGTCAGATGAGCAAAAACAAAAGGAAAATCCCATTTCCACCTGTCTAGACTTTAAAAGTCTCTCCATTCTCTGTGCATCATCTGTGTATTTCTTCTATGTATCATCCTTCTGTTATGCTGTTGGCATTCTTACTTGCCTCAAGATGAGAACACCAGTTCTTATGCAAATATGTATATACGAAGATTTGCCTTCAAAGTAGAAAATAGACAATGGAGGAAGCATGAAGGCTTTACATTTAATCTTTCCCTGGATCTTTGTTCAGATTTACATCTTCTCCTCCCTTTAAAACAGGAAGCTCATTTGAATCCCTTCCTGGAGGAGTACCTTCTGTTCCTACCTAGCTTTTACAATGCTGATGCCACCTGAAATGGAGGAAGTAGAGTGTTTCCAGTCCAAAAGATTAACAGAACCTGTCAGTGATCCCCAGGGCTTAATTAATTGTAGGCATCAATAATGTAAGCACTTCATTGCCTCCCAGAAAAGTTTTCTTCCTCTTTGTAGTTCTTCTATGTACGTTGAATCTTACAGTCCTGATACATGCACAAACAACTCTGTATAGGGCATATAAATATGTTATTCTTGTCTACAGGTGCAGCTGTAATGTACATAGTTCATTAAGAGTTCAGGTCAAGAATAGACAGGTTGATTATGCTACAAGCTGATGAACTTAATTCAAGGTTCAGCAACATTTCTGAAACAGGCTAATAGATAGATTTATCTGAAGCACACTTTAGTGATTACTGAGAGGTATAGATAAGGCCACACTAATCTCACTCATCCCATACAAGAAAAATCTCCATTGAGTGTACAACAAATAGGTAGAATATCTGTTTTGGAAACAACGATGGAATCATGCTTAAGATAGTGGTTCTATTACTCTCTATGGTATTTAGATTCACTACTGTACTTTAAGACTAAGACTACTGGTGAAGTAATGGTTGCTTTGTTTCAGTTTTAATGTAATGGACTTAAGGCAACAGAACCTTTCCAATAAGTGCTCACTTTAATAATGCTGCCTGCACATACATTAAAAGCTGAAGGTTCATCTTGTTCCCAGTCTCATCAAGAGTGGCACGTTTTGCAGTGAGAGAAGCATCTGATCAGTGTAGCTTGGGGAGGGATTTCCTCCAGGCACATGACCAGCTCTGTGCTTGGAGTGCCGACCTCTAACTCCAGCTTTGAGGCACTCCATGACTGACAGCTGAATTGGAAAAAAAAAATAAAAAAAAAATCCTGTTTGTTTTTGTTCATCTTCCTCAGCATGCCTGAAATTCACAGCCTGGCAGAATTGCCAAAGTCTTAATGATATTCTGTGTCTGAGGAAGCCTGACTCCTGGACACTGAATGAACTTGAGTTCTGTATAATAAAACCCTTCAGTAATAAAATATTAAATACTCCTTTGAGTATTTAATCCATCTAAACTGCTCCAGGCTTTACAAGGTATTTGTCACCTCAATGGTTATGTGCAGGGAGCAACCATCCTGAGAGAAATAGAACATGCCAGAAAATATGCAATCATTCTGTGCTGCTTAATGACAGGACCTCAAAGCTATCCTCTAGAAAATATCTAGGGGACATTTTATTGCTTAGTCAACATCAGACTGTTGGAAATATAACAGTGGCAAATTCCCAAGGTAGTATTGATTGTTTTCATAAGGGTTAGCAGCAGGGTGCACAGTTAGGCTATAACGTGATGCAGCGCAGGGGACCTCCTTTATTTAAATGATTTATGCCAGTGGAATAAAAGAGAAGGATAACTTATATTATGGCAGTGATGGCCTAAAGATAGACGAGAGGCAAGACTTGTAGAAAGAGGTAGTAGCTTTTACGAGTCTACCTGATACAAACAAGATCATAGGTTAGAATCCCAAGAAAGTTTGCTTTTGGAGCACTGCACACTACATCTTTCAACTGGGTTTCCAATAACTAAGCGATGCAGCAAAGGAAACAAGTCTCAAACTTTTAAGAATAGGACTTTTTGTTCCATATTCCTCCATGATGACTTGGGCTTCTCCCTGTACAGTGTGTACAGTATAGTCCTTCCATGCATATATAATCCTCACTCTGCCCGCTCAAAAACCCTACCTCTGGAATGTAAATAAGTACATTGTTAATTTCCACCGTACAAAACAAACCCTATCACGTCAAGCTCCACTGCATCTAGCCCCAACCTTGTGCCCAAGGACAGCACATGACTTGGCATCTCAGCCCACAGCATCACAATCCTATGCTCCCACTCTCTCTCCTTTCTCTCTCTCTCCAAATCCAGAGTCCTTTATCAAACATCTGTGATGTTCCCATGACTCCTCCCTCATGAGTCTTCCCAGGGGATTCACCTCTTCTCTGGAACATCCTGGTTGACTTTCCACAACTGGCAAGCTGCGTGTCCCCTGGGAAGGAGCAGCACAGCCCCCTGCCTGTTGTGTCTGCGTAGCTGGCACAGCTCATATCCCAGTTTAGCTCAGTTCCACATCAAACAGAGGGAGAGAAGGGAATGCAAAGCAGAAGTGAAGCTCTGCCTAGCCAACCAGCTGCTCCAGCACTCACTCTTCCTGGAAGCCATAAATCATTTTGGACTTGTACTGGCACAAAAGCCAAAGCAGGAGTATTTTGCAGGAAATGATTAATTTTTGTCATGTGATCTCAGAACATCCTCTCCAGAAGTGTGAACCATTGCAGCTCCAAGGATGCACCCCTACCACTGCAATTTTGCACACTTACACATCTCCCTGGGGCTGAAGTGTCTCTGTACAGTGGCAGCTCACTGCCTGCAAGGGGTACCAAAGGAAGGGAAGGGAAGGGAAGGGAAGGGAAGGGACAGAAGACAGTCTGACATGAAACCTGACTTCTTAACTGTAAAATGGAGGAGGGAAGGGCCTCAATAAATGTTTTTATAAATGCTTTTAAGTTGGAATGGATCTCACATTGTAAAGCAGAAAATTATACGTGAAAGATGATTAAGACCAAAAGATCTGTATCTAGGCACAAGACCATTGTCAATGAGGTGAAAATACCTGGAGCACTGCAGGCATACTACTCATCTTTTCCAAATCACGTTCTTCTTTATTAATCAGAATTAATAGCCTAAAGACATGAACGTAGATAAAGCTTCAAAATTCCTTTGGAAATGTCCAGAATGTGGATCCCATGGGAAAGAAAAAGACAGGCTTGTAGAATGTAGGTCCATGTTCAACTGGATGAATTACTTCACAGAGAAGGTATTTGGTAGAACAGAAGAAGAGAAAAGTTAACCAGCGAAGAAAATATATCAAAGAGGCCAGAAAATTCAAGGGAAAAATGAAACTCAACTCAATAAAATCAGTCCAGGTAAGGCTTTACAAAAGTAAAAGAGAAGGTGCTATGGGCATACCAGCTAAACAGCAAAATAAGAGACATGTGAGGGTGTATGATTCTAAGAAATGTATTTAGATTCTCTTTGAATTTAGTTTGCAATAAGGACATAGAATGAGAACATAACAGTACTGCTGTACTGTATTCAAGGTAGGCAAAACATTTCAAATCTTAATGAGCATAAACTGAAGAAAGACAGTAATTTCCATTGAAAGAAATTCAGCCTGTGCAGTTCCAACTATGATAGCTAGGACTGTCAGCGTATGTGTCAAATCAGGAGTGATATTGTGTGTCTGGAGAACAGAGAAACAAATGGAATGAGTGGGGAGGGGGAAACCCTGTGCACAACTACACATCCATTAGCCAGAATGTAATTGCATGGTATGATTTAAAATCCATTAAGAAAAAAAAAGAAAAAGTATCTGGAAGTAAATAGGAAATTAAATAAAATACAGGACATACTTAGCAAAAATAGCTTCATTTTTGTTTGATAATGTTTTCTATGAAATAGAAGTTGAGAAATCTAATCCACTTGGATCTTATTAAAGTATCTGACACAGTGGTGGGAAATTAACAAAGACGCTGAAGAACCAGAGGAGTAAAATTAATGTAATATGTATAGAGAAACTACCAGTGAGTAAAACAACAAAAGGATATGTTGGAAGAACTACCACATTTCTATTTCTGAATGCTGCCTTCTGTTACTGGTGGAGCCAAGGATTTCTCTAGGGTGTCATCTTATTACCCTCAGGTATCTGGCAGTAAAAGAGGAACTGCAGTAGGAAATTAGCATTCAACTCTGAGTTGGTCAATGTACTGTCAGTAATTAAGTCCCTCAACACAGGAAAGCTAGTGATCTTGAGGCCTTAAATAACAGAATTGAAGTGCATTGAATATATTCAAATACAGTATTTGCTTTTTTCCTTTTTCTTTCTTTCTTTCTTTTTTTTTTTTTCAACAACCTACTTAAGATAACCTACAATAATTGCGTGCACTGAGTTCAACAGTGATAAGGCTTCCTCTGGGATGCTTTGTCCAGTTTTGGCCATCAAACTTATAGAAAGACGTGGGGCAGCCAAAACTAAGCAGATAAACAAGAATGAGGAGAGATTTAACATATGTGCCAGTGAAGAAAGAGTTAGAGATTATTAAGTTAAGTAAGAGAAGTTCAAGAGGTCAGACAGTAACAGTCCTGAAAGATGGAACAGTCTGCCTGCTTTAGAGGAAAGCAGTAGTCTGCTTTCCTTGCTTTCTGCTGCTGGGATAGGAAATAATGGAGCAGTCCTAACTTTCAATGGGAAGATTTTATTTAAGCTTCATGAGAACTTTTTTTAATGAAAATAATAACCAATAGATTGCTAAAGACTGGGCAGTGTAGCCATCTCTAGACTTTTTTATTGCATAAACATATTTGGTAACACTTTTGGCATGGCTTTTTATTGAGAAGAGCAATGGGCTGCTCTACAGCTCTCTCCTGTTTCACCTATATATGGGCCTCTTCTCACTAATGAAAGGAACTAATGGTGCTAATAGAACTCTCAGTTGTATCTGGGTAAAATAGTTGGCTAGTAAGCCTTCTAATTTTTCAAGCAACAAATATTTTGGACTGCCACAGGACAATGGGCAGAAACTGAAGCACAGGAAGTTCCGTACAAACACAAGGAAGAGCTTATTTACTGTGATAGTGATGGAACACTGGAACAGGCTGCCCAGAGTGGTGGTGGGGTCTCTTCTCTAGAGATATTCAAAGACCTTCCTGGATGCTTTCCTGTGTGACCTGCTGTAGGGAACTGTTTTAGCATGGAGGTTGATCTCCAGGGCTCCCTTCCAACCCATATAATTATACGATTCTGCGATTCTGTGAAGACTTATCAGAAAGATGTTGTGGCCACCAGCTCCACAGGGCAGTGGGATGAGTGGGGAAGCAGCATGGCGTACAAAGCATACCTGGTGTGCAAAGCATATATTGGCTAGTTTCACCAGGTGAAAACTTCATGGTGGAGACATGGGGAAAGCCCAAGGGCTGTAAGCATCCAGGCTGTAAGCAAAAGGGAAGAGGAACTGACTGAGGCGTTCAGTTTAGGTTCTCAATTCTGTTCTGCAATGTAATACTGTGGTAGTAGAAGACATGCCTCAGTAAAGACTGTAGCTACTGGCTGGAACTGCCTACACTGCCCTTCCTCCAGCTCAGCAGGAAGGGAGAGCTGTGCATCATGCCTCATGCTCAGAAATCCTGCTATACCTGCTGTACGGGGTCTGAGAACAATCCTTGGTGAAGGTCTCAAATCCCAGATAAAGGTGCTCTGAGCACTAGAAACTGGAAACGGGGACGGTAATCTCTAAGCATTATTGTCTGCTGGCACTGGCTTTCTACTGTTGTGTAGGCACCTGCCTCTGGTGGTGGCAGTCGCAGGTCTCCATGATGACACAGGAAGGCCATTTAAATATTTCACTACTGAACTTTCTTGACTATAAGACCCTGGATTATGTGGACTCTCCTACTCTTTCCAGGTCAGAAGAGGTGATTCTGCTTGTCTACTCTCATGAGAACCCACCTGGAGTACTGCATTCAGTTCTGGGGCCCTCTACACAAGGACACGGTGCTGTTGGAACGGGTTCAGAGGAGGGCCACAAAGATGACCAGAGAGCTGGAGCACCTCCCTTATGGGTACAGGGTGAAGGAGCTGGGGCTCTTCAGCCTGGAGAAGACTCTGGAGGGACCTTAAAGAGGCAAACAAATCCATTATATGCAGCTGGCCTTATTGTATGCAGATGTGTGATTACCTCATGTACCAGGTGACTTGTTCTCAAGACAAGAGCTCAGTTGCATCCAGGCCCTCCTGAAATGATGTTTCAGGCTCTGCAGCCACCTGTGTGCTCAGCATCTCACTGCCTAGCACTAGTGAGAACAGTGCCCACAGGCAGCAGCTCTGCACTGTAGTCCTTCATAACAGTTGCAGCAGCAGGAGGAGAATTTCCAAAGAGGCCCATTAGAAATGAAAGCCGAGCTGCTGAATGACAGAGCAGTGATTGAAATCTTGAGCCTTCACCCACCTGAGGTTTAGCAGAGCATTACTCCCCTCTGGCCTGCAAGCTGTGCAGTCATTGCCATAGCATAGAGGATACTCGGTGGACCTGGCAAGGCTCCACGTCCATTTCACACTGCAGGAATGCATACAATTGCCCCAAGTGCAGGACAAAGGTGAACAAACTACCAGCCCTTTCTTTCATTCATGGAGGTAAAGTTCCTTATTTCCCAAACAGTTTCTCTTGTTTGTAAGCAAAAACATGAATTCCAAGTTGCAGGATTCGGTATTTGGAAATTGATAGTTGCAGGCAGTGGACTAGTTCTGGGATATTAGTGCCTTGTGTGGCACCCTCTGCTCAGACTTCTCAGGGCTCACTCAATGTATAGATCTGAGGGGGGTGAGCTCTATTTAAAAGTGAAGCTTTAATTTCAGTGCTCTTGCACATATAGTATACAGGCAAGGTATAATTCAAAGGAAATGGTTGGAGGTACATTAGAAGTACTTAAGGGGGATACATGTCCTGCTAAGTTGGATATTTTGCAGCCAACATAGGATTGTTGGTGTGAAATCTTTCAGATTCCTACTCACAGTTCATCAGATCTGTGTTTCTCTTTGTCCTAGGGATACTTTTAGAAATCTTCTTGCATCTTCTTTTGTGTTTTTACATCGTGCGTTTTTCCAGGAACAGATAAAACTATCCAGTGTAGCAGCAGTGTTCAATATTCACAGGGCTTTTACAGAGATGTCACACTTATCTCACTTTCCACTGAAGATTTCCTCAGACAGTTAGATTAATACTGTATGAATCACTCCATGTTTTGACAGCAGAGATAACTACGGTGCAGCTGTACATACGAAAGTAGTCCTCTAAGTTAGATCTTGCACCTACTTTTTAGAGGGTTGAACTCAACAAGTGACTTTATTGCAGACACTGTTATAAATCCTGGTGTTCTAGCTACAAGTTCATGTAGGATCCACCACTTTCTTTTCCCCAAAAAAAGAGACTGGATGTGGGTATAAATATTAACGAAGGAATATGAAGGATATACAATCACATACTGCTGTATTACAAAAAGTTCGTGACCATTACATGTATACATATTTAGAAATAATTTGCTTAAAAATAAGGAGAAAAAATAAAGTTACATACACAAGTACATAGAATCATTAAGGCTGGAAAAGACCTCTCAGATCACCCAGTCCGTCAGCCCACCCCCACCATGCCCACTGCCCACATCCCTCAGTGCCACATCCACACGGCTCTTCAACACCTCCAAGGATGATGACTGCACCACTTCCCTGAGCAGCCTGTGCCACTGCCTCACCACTCTTGCTGAGAATAAATGCTTCCTAATATCCAACTTGAACTTCCCCTGAATATCTTATTATGCATCTTATGAACACTACAAAAAGACAGTTTTAGAGTAGCGCGCAGATTATTTTTCTAGCTTGCTCAGAGTTGCATTTTATGAAGTGAAGAATTTGATTCTGAATTTTCAAGTAGTAATAGTCTAAGGAATTTACTACAGAATTACAGATCACATCATAAACTTTCTACAAAATATTTAAAATAGTCAATCAGTCAATCACACTTGAGAGCAAAAATGTTGTTCTCTATTAAACACCACAAATTGAATTGTGTCATCAGTTAAGTCAAAGGCAAAATACCATTAATTTCCATGGGCCCAGGGTTACAAAATTCTATTAACAATATTATGACTATTGATTAATTTTGGTCATTTATTAAATTATTTTGTATGGAACTACATTTATTTTTCTGTAGACTTAGTTTCATTACATTGTTCTTTATCATGGGTACATGATCTTGTTATTAAAAATATTGTCGAGCTTGTTCTGGTGTTAACTGTGAGGAAATATTATCACTGCTTATGCTCTTTTGCCTATAAACCATGCTGGTACGAGTGGATCTCAGCAAAAATATGGTCCTGACTGACCAAAAGATTTTTTAAAGGCATACATATCATAGCATCCTGTGGCAGCTAGCCAACACAGCGCTTGTGACCTATGCAATATTGCAAAATGTGGTGAGTTACAAGGAGTTTGCAAGGGAAAACTGTCACTTCTAAAGAGAAGGGTGTGAATGAGTTTGACATGTATGAATTACATAAGAAATAGTAACTATCACCAAAATGATGGTATTTAGGATGAATATAGAGCTATACTTGTTCTCTGAAATAAGGGGTATTTTTCATGTGTTTCAGCTTACCTTCCTCTGATGAATAAATTCCTCATGAAACTCTCTATCAAACCCACAGTAAATCAATCCGTTAGTGAACGCTTTTCTTTTAAACCATTGTTATCTTGTCCTTATTCACTGTTATCCCCTCTTTCCCAGGAAAGAAAAAGAAAGGAATTATCTGCTCAGCTCCCCTTTTCTTTGCAGTAGGCCAGTATTTCATATCACCATGGAACTTTAAGCCCTTCATTTCTATTTTATACATAAAATGCAACCCAAAGCAAAACCACACAACTCCAAAGCTATTCCAAGTAACTATGAGATAGCATTAAACAGTCACCTTCCCACGTAGTACAACTGTCCATGCTGCTACATTACCCCAGCAGAGCCCATTGGGGGTTTCTCCAAAATGCAGCAATCACAGCAGCAGTTACAGAACAGGAGGCAAAGGCAACTTTCATTGCAATCCATCCAGACAGACTGAGTGCTTAAAAAAAAAAAATGCATAAAGAAAAGTAAAAATAAGGAAAAGGCCGGAGGCATCTAGACGTACTGACTCTTAGAGTAGGCGCTTTCGGTGGCCCCGTGCAAGGGTTGGTTGAGCGGCAGGTGCTGAGGAGGCACAGAGTAGTTGTAGCTCCTGGTTTTCTCACAGCAGCGGCAAAAGCAGCAGAATATGGCTCCAGCAGCCAACAGGCAGAAGGCAGCCACCCAGCCCAGGTAGAGGGCTTCACCAAGCTCCCTTTTCTGTGCCACATTGACCACGGGGTTGTAGAAGTCCCTGATGATGGTGTTGGCAACCCAGCAGATTGGAACGAGCGCAGTGGTACCCGAGAGGATGAAGAGGAGCCCAGCTGCCAAGAGGATATAGCCCTTGGTCGGCCAGCCGCTCTGCCGGCACCGCGTGCACTTCATTCCAACAGTGGCAACCAGGAAAGCCAGGAAGGAGAGCACTGACCCAGCACACATCAGTCCTCTGGATGCCTGCAGGTCTGGCGAGAGGGCCAGCACGGAGTCATAGACCTTGCACTGCATCCTGATGTTGGCTTGCCTGATGCAGTGCATCCACAGGCCTTCCCAAATGGTCTCGAACACGATAATGTTGTTCTCGATGAAGGCAGACACCCTCCACTGAGGCATGCCCGTGACTGCAAATGTTCCAATCATGCCGAGGCCACCGAGGAGCAGCCCGGCAATCTGCAACGCACCACTGATCATGTTGCCTTTGCAAGGTGTGCACTGCTCAGCAGGTTCCCCGAGATGGCAAAAAAAAAAAAAAAAAAAAAAAAAAAAAAAAAAAAAAAATTTAAAAAAAAAAAAAAAAGGGAGGCACGGAGGCCGTGGAGTTAATTTATGTAATATTGCTATTAAAAACAATGTCTATTCAAAACAGCGATTTAGAGTCTGCACCGCTGGCTTAAAATGTAAACCCAATAAACCTCCGTTACGATTCCTCCATGAGGTCAGTGTGATGGAATTCTGCNCAGGCTGCACTCCCTTAAATCAGCTTGAATCTGGCACGCGCTACTGGGGACTTGGCTGCACCTTCGTCGTCTTTGTAATTCCCCTGCCGCCACTGACTCAAAGAGGCAAACCGAGCAGTCGAGTGGAACAGCTTTCCAAAGCAAGAGTCAGGATGGGGTGTGTGTAAACCAGCAGGAGCCACTTAGGATAAATGCACCTTCTGGGATAGGTACATTTGCATTGAAGTTGCTTATTTATAAATTAAAAACAAAATTAAAAAAAAAAAAAAAAAGCCCTACCCTTAACTCTAGGTGTTGCCTACAAGTTGGTCAGAGCCAAGGAAATGAACTCTGCAGGTAGAGGCTGTGTGTGCTGGTGTACTTGGTGAAGTTGCTGCCTTGGACATGCAGTACTCTGCTTCCGACCCCAGCTCAGCTCAGGTTCCCGCAGCAGCAGTGGCAGTGGGCCAGGAAGAAAGCGGAGCTGCCTGCCCCACCACTGGGCCCCAGCCTGCAAAGTGCTGTTGTTCAGAAGCCTGGGGAGCACTGCGGCAACAGCATCAGGGAACAAAGCAAATCAAAGGGACAAAGGGACTCAGACTGAAACAGATATCTCCTCAGAGGATAGTCAGAGCTTCAAAACACCACTGAAGAGTTAGAAAGGAACACTAAGAGACCTCAGGCTTGATAATACCTGTATACACATATAGCTTTATACATATTTATTGCTCTACAGAATATATGGGGATAGGCAAATTTCTGGAGATATCCACATGCTTCAATCATTGCACAGAGTTGTGATTTAAGCAATGCAGCACACTGTTTCCCAGCGTAAAAGTGAGTTCAGCATTTATCATAGAACCTCGGAATCATTAGGCCTGCAAAGACCTCTAAGACCACTTGGTCCAACCATCAGCCCACCCCCACCACGCCCACTGCCCACATCCCTCAGTGCCACATCCACACGGCTCTTCAACACCTCCAGGGACGGTGACTGCACCACCTCCCTGGGCAGCCTGTGCCACTGCCTCACCGCTCTTGCCGAGAAGAAATTGTTCCTCATTTCCAAACTGAATTATCCCATGATGGAGTTGGGTGTATTGAAAATTATTGGCTCTCCAAGCAAAAAGCCATTAGAGAGATCACCATGCAAACAAGCACTTTAGAAAAACATCATTAAAATAATAGCATAAATTAAGTATAATTATGGATAGCAGGTGAGCTGTTCATCCAAGATTTCTTGGGTGACCTATGGACAATCCTGGGAAATTCAGGTGAAGGACTTCGTGAAAGTCAAAGCAAATGAAACTGCAGGCAAAAATCTAGAAAATAATCAGGCACAATAGTGGATTCTTTCTTCCAAATTCATGTAGTTATGAATGTATGCATGAAATATACAGCCTGGATGTGCCTCATGGG
>PPHD01009989.1:1705-20098 GCA_002909625.1 Bambusicola thoracicus | reverse complement strand
TGATGTCATCAGCATGAAAGAGGGACAGGGAAAAATGACAGTGAGGTTTCTAAAGTTCTGCTGCTGATGGACCCTGCTATCCTCAAACTGAGAGACTGCTATTAGACTGATTTTGGGCATCAGAAACTAGAACTGTGGTCCTGGAAAGCTCAAATTAGTTACTATACAACCTCAATGCAGACAAAGTTCTGTACGTGCATCTTTTGATGACAGTAGTTTCCTGTGCATCTAAATTTGTTTCCTCACATACCAGAAGACTCTTCTGAACTTCTAATACCCTATGATACTATGAACATGATGCCTGATTGACACGTAGGTAAAAGAAGGATCCACAGAGCAGACCTTCCTTCATCTTGACCAAGGGAATGTGTAAAGAACAAATACAGTGCCGCATTTACCCAAAAAAAGTGAGTATAAATATTTTCTCCTAGCCAATTGCCACAGCACATGGCATGTGTATTCCTTCTCAGTGGCAGATCACTGATGATGCTAAGGCACTCCCTGCTTATCCTTGATGCTAGGTACCAGCTGCTATGCAATCCACAGGGAAACTGGATGTTTAAATGTCAGACATTGCAGTGCTCACTGTTGTAGTCTGCAAATTATTCTGTTTTTTGTTTTTTTTTTTTAATTATCATTTGTCCTTCAATTTGTTTGTTTCAAATGAAAGCTGAGACCCTGAAGATAAACAGGTTTATGTCTTTCCAGAAGTGGCTCTCTTAGGTACAGGAAAACACCATCCTACAGCAAGTGCCAGGCAAATCCCAAAAATGCTACTGCATAATCCGCCCATCAGATCCCTACAGCAAAATGTATAACAGAGAAATGTCAGAGATACAAACTCATCAGACTGTAGAACCCATGTTTACTTATCTTGTCCTGACAGTCTGAATTATGAAAAATGAAGAAATGTTAGAGTAAAATAGTTAAACTGCAGAATATAAACCTGACAGACAATAGTAGCCAGTTCTAGTTCCCACCCTTGTCAAAAACAATAGGAAATCCACTTCAGACATGAAAATAAACTCCTGCAAAAGAAGTCTGATTCAAAGCCAGAATGAAATACAGTCTTTTCACAAAGGTTTTCATTTGTTGAGTTGCTGTTCAGTCAAGGTCAAAGAAGAAAAGGAACTAAAAGTGCTGAAATACAGAATAATCCAATCCAAGAGAGGAAAATGTTACTTCTCTATACTAACATTAGAAAATTGAGTAGAGTTGCTTTACCTTTGCTTGTTTGACAGCACCTTTCTCTTATTTGCCTGTACTCCTGTGCCAAAACAAAGCTCTGATTTGACAACCTGAAAAGCCTGTGACAGTGCTGGCCTAGGGTACTGCCTTCCACAGACGGAAGGCAGTAACCTTTGATGGCAAAGTGTAGTTTGGGATCTGCTCATGACAGCCATAGGGTTTTAGAAAGAGATTTCATATACAAAGGTAAACGTAAGAAAAAGATGAGCTGATCAAACCATAAACTTTGTGTTTCTCTTCTAAGGAAATCCTTAAATGTCCCTGACATTCCTGGAAGATCCTCTATTGTTCCTAATCTTTGTTTTTTAAGGGGAAGTTACCTGTAGACAGAGGATAACAGTGTATCTTACTGATCCTAGACACAGAAGGAAAATCTGACCATTTCCATCAAGAGCGTAAGGGTGGCAGTACAAAAATGTCAAGAAAACAATCTAGATATGAAAATGTGTTTGTGTCAACTTCTCAGTGAGAATCTGGCCCACAGTCAAATAAAGTCAAAAAGCCACAGGCTAAATAGAGATTTCTCACTCACTGAGTGAAGTGCAGAGTTCTTTGACCACTGCTCTATTTCCTTCTCAATGCTTCTAGTATTGAGAATATACTAGTGCACTTGTGTCTTTATACACTTGATTACTGGTGTTTTTCTTTATAATACCGCAATTTCCTTTATTGAGAAATAGAAATTATACTGTCAGAGGGAGAAAGTTATTTTCTAGAAAGAAAAAGCCTTTCTTTGGAAAAATTAAAATATGGTCTGAAAGATTAGATTCACTTCAACATACAGCAAAAAATTCTTATTACAACGTACCATGGAGGGAGAACATACTGAATGGTAAAGAAAAATGGCTCCCTATTCTGTTAGACACTTAGTACAAGTTTATTAAGTATTTTCAAAAATCAAGTTTAAGAGTGGTTCCCTGAAGATTTACTGCAGCCTGGAAAAGCATCCCAAGAAGGAGGTACCTTTTTCTTACACTGTGGGTTAACACACCTGAATGAGTTTTGAAAACCGATTTTACTGCACAGTGAAAGCATGTCCTTTCTTTCAAAAGACCCTGGAAAAAGAATTAAATATCACATATGTCCAACATTAATTTCCTTACTCGGTGAAGTAAAATTTAATCTACTTTATGTCCACAACATATAATCTTCTTGGGACATCTTGTCATCGCTTCCATTCATATTAGGGAAGAATTAGATTTGATGTCGGGGAAGTTCTTTACCAAGAGAGTGGTGAGGTGCTGGAACAGGCTGCCCAGAGAGGTTGTGGATGCCCCACTCCTGGAGGTGTTCAAGGCCAGGTTGAATGGAGCCCTTGGCAACCTGGTCTAGTACCAGATCTGGAGGTTGGTGGCTCTGCCTGTGGCAGGGGCATTGGAACTTCATGGTCCTTCCTTCTTGTGTCCCTTCCAACCCAAGCCATTCTATGATTCTAGAGAGTGAGATGGCTTCAACAATCCACTAGATGACTGATTATTTATAGAGTGCAATACTTATTAAAATATCTATTTTCTCATTTACTCTCCATTAATTTTATACCAGCTTTCTGCATCACTTCACCTTCCATCAAACATTCATTCTGGAAAATTATAGCCTCACTCATTAATGCAACAGAAATTTAAGTAATTAGAGGGAAGTGAGTAGGAATGGCAGTAATTCTCTCACACAGAACTTTGCCATTTCAAAATCTGAGTACAGTCTGGTTAAGAATTTTTTGTGAAACTGAATTTCGAGCAGAAAAGCTACCAAAGCAAGAGAAGCCAAGCAGGCAGGGCAGCAGGGAAAAGGTGGAGGCAGGCTGCATAGTCTCTGCCAGAGAGTGTTCCAAAAAGCTGAGGTCCCGTGGGGCTTCTCCGTTCTGACTGATCACCAGGTTCAGGAAAACAAACGTATCAGTTAGTGTTTCTATGCCCAGCTCTAATCATGACAGAAATTTGTCTTTCTGGACTGCCAAAAATATTAGTTTTTAATACAGGATGCCTGATCAGTCACCTTGACTTTTGTTTTGAAGAAGTATTTTTCTTTTGAAGAGCACTAAATGCTTGCCAATGTGCCATTTCCATCAATTAAGTACAATTAAGCACCTCAACCTTTCTATACTCTTTTTTTTTCGTTCTAGGGTCCATAATGTGTTAAATCTTGCCGCATTTGAGATGTGTAGTTTTAACTACTGCCCATACTCATACAAATGGGCATAGGGAGAGTTTTAAAGATGAAATTGTTAATATTTTGGCTTGCACTGGCAACAGCATTTATTTTTTCATATTCTCTTTGAAAGATGCGTAACACTCAGCTTGAAAAGGGGCTGTCTGTGATGGCTGTAGTTAGACAGCAATACTTTTAGAGAAAGAACAGCATCGTCCTAACAAATGTTCTTTCGGGGGTGGAGTGCCAGAAGGCTCCAGGCTGTCCATTTCATGATTTGTAAGAAACTTGCTTTTTTTATATATTTTTATTTAAATACATGCTTTTCAAATTGTAGTGGCATCAGTTATTATCTTTTACTGGTCTGCTTAATTAACAGAAGTGTGGGAAGGAAAATTCAACATGTTGAATTAGACAAGGAAAATGGGATTCTCCCCCAGGCCACCTGAGAGTACTCTTGAAAATTCCATCCATGGAGTGATTATACGAATTGGTAGCAGTCAGTACCGCAAGTTAAGACTTTGCTTGGGTTATGGTTCAAAATACTTAATGAATTCAGCTTGGGGAAAGAAAAATCAAAAGGATGATTCTTCTAAATATTTTTGTTCTGGACATACTGTTCACAATTATAGCATCTCATGGCCAACTTGTGTGGTTTGTTTAATTCATCTTGTAGTGTATAAAGTAAACGTATGCAGGCAGAGGGATTCACTGTTGGGGACTCCTACAAGTGGAGGTAGTCTCTGTCCACTTCAGACACTCAGGGGAGAGCTCTGCCATCCATCCCCCACGCCTCTGTCACCACCACCTGCTTTCCTGAACTCTCATCCCCTCCAGTAAGGGAAGACAGAATACAAATGAATATTTTCCTAGCATTTCCCATCCAGAGGGATTCAACAGAAGAAACAGGCTCATTTTATAGTTAGTCCATTGGAGAAGTGCTTCTCTCAACTGAAGAACCTTCCATTTCTCCAGTTGCACAGGACATAAAGTCCCAGGGGGCGGTTCCTTGGCATGAAGCCTCTCTCATTTCTGAAGGAAAATGATGTGAAAAACTACTCTATCAGCTGGATGTGCTGCCCAGCTATGCCTCTTTATTTGTCCACTTATTTCCTGGACTTTTATCAATAGTGTTCATCTCAGCAATTCAGAAAGTTACTACAATGATCATATTCCTAATCCAACACTTTGACTACTGTCACCTTGATCCTTAACTTTAGCAGTGTTTCTTTGCACTTTCATGTCAGAGAAAAGCTTCTTTACCTTCAAGCTCCTTATTAACTAGTTTCTATCTCCCCTACTATTTCACCTACATTTATTTCCACCTTTCTGCCATCACATTATTCCACATAATTGAACTTTCAGATATGATCTCAAAAGCAAAGTCATTTCCTTTGGTTTCCTCTGAATCCCCATTAAAATCTCTCTCTTGAAAGATGCCTGGAAAAATCTTGACAAAAGCTGAGCTACTGGAGCATTGACACCACCCAGAGTGCTGAAAGTACCCGTAACACATCTTCTGCTGGTATCCAGCCTCTGTCATCATAATTTAAAGAGACTATAAATCTGTGGGAGTGTGACTCCTTTTTGAGCTCACAAAACAGTATTCCCCCCAGCGTGTTGTTAGTCTATGGCTCCTACACACAATGAAGACATTACCTCAAAAAATTATTATTAGCAAAAGTACTAGGGAGGTTTTTTATAGCTCACTTTTCCATTACAGTTGGTTCAGGCATTAAGGAAGTTTTGCTTTTTGTTAGTCACTTGTTTAAATCTCCACAGCAGTGTTACTTGTAACTCTGCTTAGATTTGACAACAATAACAAAAGATGTTATAAATTTATGAATAAATAAAGTAAATAAGTGTGAAAGTAGTCCCCAGATTTTTCTGATTGTAGTGTTGGCAGGTGTTTGCAGAGAATGGTTTTGCTAAATAAAGTCTGGGATGGCAACTCCTTGTGGAAAAGTGAACCATTTGATAAACTTTGTAGGGAGTTATGAGATCATTCAGTGAACACTTTGAGAGGGTTTTCGATCACTAATTGTTCAAAACATTTCAAAGCAATCCCAGTAGAACTCCAATGTCTTTAAAAAATGGTAGGTTTTATTCAAATCATACTCCTCAAAATCTTTACATGAGACATAAGCCCACCAGGTATGCCATCAAATGACATCCAAGAGCATAGCCTGCATAGGGGAAGTGGCATTTTGCTTTTATTTATGTTCTCTAGCGAAACAATATGTCTTGGAAAGAAAAGTGTCAGTGTTCACTGGTAATTCAGTAATTCTGTGCTGTCTGTTCCTAATATTCCTTTCTCAGTATTATTTTCCTCGTATTCAGCTTTTCCCATCTCTCAGAAAATGAATAAATTGCCCAGCCATTCCCTGTATGGTTAGAAAGCAGGCATCTTGGATTACAAGGCTGGTAAAATGTATATTCTTTGTCAGATCTCACACAGTCCCAACTGAAAAGGATGCCAAATGGAAAAGTTCTCTGTATAGACTCAACTGTAAACTCCTCTTAGCTGACGAAGAGTCAGTTCAGATGTGGTACATTTCAACTGAAAATAAAAGAGGAGAATCACACAATCAGCCACGGTGGAAAGTTGCCATCTTCATACAACCCTGGTTAGAAAGTTCATAATGGATGTACAAAGTATACTTAAAAAAAAAAAAAGAAGTAACAAGCTATGACTCTATGACTCAAGTCATAGAGCATCTCCCCTGTGAGGAAAGACTAAGTGAACTGGGTCTATTTAGCCTTGAGAAAAGAAGGCTGAGAGGGGATTTGATCCAGGTTTATAAATACCTGAGGTATGGGGGCCATACTGGCGAGGCCGGACTATTTTCAGTAGTGCGTGGGAAAAGGACAAGGGGAAACGGCCAGAAACTAGAGCATAGGAAGTTCCGCACCAATGTGCGCAACAACTTCTTTACAGTGAGGGTGACGGAGCACTGGAACAGGCTGCCCAGGGGGGTTGTGGAGTCTCCTTCTCTGGTGATATTCAAGACCCGCCTGGACGCCTACCTGTGTGACCTGGTATAGGGAATCTGCTTTGACAGGGGAGTTGGACTCGATGATCTCTAGAGCTCCCTTCCAACCCCTACGATTCTATGATTCTGTGATTCTGTGATTCTGTGAAGTGTTTCATTGAAGTTGAATTCTTCAGCGTTGAGGTTTGTTTTACCTTCTGCATCATTCTTAACTGTTAGGAGGGAGAAGTTGAAAAGTAAATGACTGTTGTTCAGCAAGTGATTGATCTGTGCCATAATTTTATGAAAGCCATATCAGAGATGTTGTGGATGCCCTGCCCCTGAAGGTGTTTAAAGCCAGGTTGTTTGAGGCACTCTGATCTAGCAGCTGGCATTCCTGCCTGTGGCATGGCAGTTGGAACTTGATGATCCTTGAGGTCCCTTCCAACCCAAGCCATTCTGTGATGCTATGATTCTATTATATCAGTTTCCCGTCTTCTCGTTTAGTTGTCACAATCACTCTGATCACTGACTTTTAAGGGCAGAAGCCTGTCTCTCACCATATGTCTGCACAAAGCCTATCAATGCAGGCCTCACTTTGGATCAGGGCCTCTAAGTATTACCTTCATATAAATAGTCATTCTCAGAAAAACAAAATCAAATGTAAAAACTACAAGGAGATGAAAAGCACACATGGTTTCATGATGACTCATACTGTGCAGTCTTGAACACGCTGCTTTATTTTGGTTGCAAAGGCCAAGTCATGTATGGTGCCCTCCAAAGAGCAAGGATGCCAGCACAGGGTAGCAAACAGCAAAGTTCAGGGCAAGCTCTTAGGGACATGGGTTTTTTTGTTATGGCTTGTGTTTGTTGGGTTTTTTTTCCTACACTGAGTAGTGCATCACTAAGCAAGTATCTCTCTCTGCCAGTTATAAATAGGCCTTAATGCCTTATCGTGTTCTCACTCACTGGGAAAGAATGTGGATCAGCTGAAGAATGAGACACCCAGGAAAGCTGCTTGAGCTGCAACAACAATTTTTTTAAAACCCTCTCTCCTACATGCAGAGGCATACATACTTTGGGAATGAGCTTCTCAACCTGTTAAATGACACAATGCTCTATGTACAAAAAAAAAAAAAAAAAAAAAAAAAGTAAAAAAAATTAAGGACAGATTATGTCACTGGTAGAAATGTGCTGAAACGAGGCCTTTCCCTTTTGCAAGCCTTTAAAGGAGTTTTCAAAGCTTACCTAAACTGTGTAGTCATGCTGCTGACAGACAGCCAAGTTCACATAAGGACCAGTCCAAGAGCACCTTTAAAGCCAGAGTAATGATTTACCTCCCATATAAACTGCAAGTCACGTTAGACACATTTTGTCAACACAGAATCTCAGTAGCTGGAGCCCAGAAACAACTACCCTCCTTCATTCTTGTATCACAAAGCAAGCCTTGAAATAGTTGGTAATCAGGACTCCAGGAAATATGGAGAAGGTTAGAGAAAAAGCAGCTATAAAGACAAAGCACTGGGATCAACAAGACACAAGCCAAAATCCATATTTAGGTTCCTATCCTCCCATCAATTTCACGGTAAGTGTTGGTGCCTAGAAAGGAGCTACAGTCATAAATAATTTTGTAGATTTTGGCCTTCTGTTTTATGCCTCAGCTCACTCAACTGCCAAATCAATTCACCTCTTTGCAAGGAATTCACAGTTCATTACTTGTAAAACATACGCCTAGTGTATGTATTACAAGCACATCTTCACAGAATTGAGGTTATGATGAAAAGAATGACAGATATCCCCAGGCATAAACATTTTGGTCAAATAATTGAACACTCATTCTGCTTCTGTGGTAGGAAGTAATGTTTCAGTGAGTACTTTCAGCAAAGCAAGCATCAGATTTCTCTTTCAGTTTGACTGCAGTCATAGATAACAGGCCAGAGATCTCTACTTTTTAGCAGGGGAAGTTAAACTGATTTGAATATTGTCTCTGAATTTCACCTACCCTTTCATTTATCTCAACTGTAAGTATCTAACTCAAATTGATCCTACTTTATTCAGATTTCCCAGACAGAAGTTGTATTGATTTAATCTTTATCATCCTTGATCTTAGGACTAGAAGAAAATAAAAGAGGAAAACAAAGTGAAACCACAATATACAAGTAAAAATGTCATCAGGATTTGACCTTAAAAGAAGTAAAAATGAATTATAAAGAAAAATAATGATCATCCTTTTCATCTTTACTGTTTTGTTCTGCAACAGAATATACATATATATTCATTGTTTTAAGCTTTAGGATTATCTTACCTAAGGCATACAGAGAGCCAGAAGAAAGATACATCACTTTTAGAGCAGTTTCTCAGCTTGTTTTGTCAAGACAAATGCCAAAGCATTTGAAAGACTTGTATCCCTTGAGATTATAAACTTTGAGACTACACAGGTCAGTCCCTGTCTTGAGAGCTTTCCAGACAGAACTTTACTTCAACAGCTTATTGCTGTTGGTATGGTATCTGGGGCAAAGTAACACTCACCATTCAGGGTCCCATAAAATAAGGTGTTGGTATAGAATTTTCTAGATTACTCCATGGTTTTCAGTGCTTCCTGAAGACCTTCCTATACTCATCCATCCACTTCAGACATTAAAAAAAAAGCATTTGCGATCTGTTTTCTTCCATCAGTACCCCAGAAAACTTCAAAACTCTACAGTAACAGGAAATTACTCTCTGATTTTAAATTCAATATAATCTGAGTTTAGTCTAAAGGAATACTAAACAGAAAGGAATTCCTTTGACGACAGCTGCCTGTCTGCAATGGAATTGCAAGGTCACAGTGTGAACCAATGGTTGAGCACCAGATGAGAAGACATGGTGAACCCAGGGAGCTCAGGTGCAAGCAGAGCACCTGAGTGACCAAAAGGTGAATCCACCCCTCCTCACCCTCATTTAAAGGTTAGCAGCCAAAAAGCAGCATCTCTCTGGATAGCAATTGCATTCCTCTTGAGCTGTCACTGGTTGTTGGAAGGAATGAGCCAGTTTTCCCTCTTTATTACCTATTGCTGCTTCATAGTACTTGTATCCCATTTGAAGGCACTGTCATCACCTTTTGTTGTACACTGTCCCATGTATAAACAAGACAGAAAAGAAGAAATTTTCCTCTATGTACACCTGAAGTTGCATTTAGAGGATCATCTTCTACTTCTGTAGTAAGCGTTGGAACAGTATAGTAGCCCCAGCTTGAAGATTAGGAGCACCCATAGTTAGAGGCCACCAAGTACCCCTCCAAGGAGCTCAGCCTTGTACAGAATCTTTCACATGGTAATTTTTGTTTTTAAGTAAAAAAATTAGTCTACATAAGAGTTTAGAATACAAAGGATGAAAGAGCTTTGCTGCAGTGTGGGAACTAGCAGACTTCTGTTTTGCCAAAGCAGAATTATCATCCTTATTTTACAAATATATATATACTTTTTAAATGCCAACAGAGATAATTTCTATTCAAATAAACATAACTACAGACAGGAATCTGGGCTAAGTACGGTAGAATTACACAAGCAGATTGACTTACATCAAACTTACAGAGCTGTTACCAAAATGTATACATATCTTTTATGCTTGAAAGTGCTGGACTTTGATCTCTATTTCCATTTAAACCACAGCAAGGTTCTAATTACCCTTTCTTCACATTTTTAAATTCTCAAAATCAGCATCAGCAAGTTCTCATTCTTCCTTGCATCTTGGGAGAAAAAAGGCCAAGAAGGCAAGAGAACCTACCAAAAAGAACAGGAGTGTTTCTTGGTTGCTAGCTGGCTTAAGGAAGGTTGATATTTGAGGGAAAATTAAGTAGATCCCGAAACTTCTTAAAATTCTCTGAAAAATTTAGTTAGTCAAAGTACCGATACAAGTTCAGTACACTGGAAAAGGTTCCTCAGGCTAGGTAGGAGTTGAGTTGCATTGGGTGCACACTGGAACTAATTAGTTCTTCAGCTTATAATGTGCTTCATCAAAAACTGTATTAGAAGACACATATCTCATGTAACTTTGCTTTACATTCGATAATCTGCATTTTTTAAAAACACTGATTGATGACGCAAAGATTCTAGCCCTGTCCATAAAATTTTCTTATTCTACAGCTCCCAAACTTGAGTTCAGTGTAGGACACTTGCTTTTCAGATCTAGGAGTCTGCTCTTTTACAAGAACAACTCAGAATACTTCCAGAGCTCATCTGTTTATCCCTCTGCACAAAATAAGAGCCTTTTGTGAGATAATCCTTTACTCTCTTGTTTGTGTAAAGTCAGCCATGCAATCAATCTACCAGGAAAGACAAAAACATGGCGGCAGTGCACTGATACTGTCTATAGTTGTGTGTCTGAGTCTTCGCAAAGAGGCTGTGTCCAAATAATCTCCGAAAAATATTCAGAAACTTTTCAAAAGGCAGATGAGAATATAATTTTATTTCTTCACAGTAAATATGCAGCAGTTCATGCTCAAATGATGATAGAGTCATACGCAGTTGCAAACATCTACAGAGATGGGTGCAGTCGTTTGTGTTTTTGCTCCAGGACTGTAGAACAGACGTAAGCCAGATGTAGCTTGGAAGCTGAACAGTTTAAGAAGCACAGCACTAAACTCAAACCCACATATCTGTTGCTCAGCAAAGTTAATCAACTTTGACTCAGCACTGTATTAATGTATTCAAAGCCTCACAAAGGCTTGCTAGCTCACCTGGTATTCCTCCTCTAGATACCAAAGTTCTCTTTAGAGTACTCAGATAGTACGGAGAGTCTTACTGTGAGTTTACCTGTAGTTTACAAAAATTTTAAGGCCTCTTAGATTATCAAAGCAGAATAAGCCCAAAGGTATCCATGGTACAGTGAAATGAAAGTTTGACTATAAAGCTTGTTATCACCCTAGGCAAAAGCAGGGAAATTTTTACTTATTTTAATTTATTGCCAATTAACAGAAATTTATGATCACTAGTTTAGGTATTGTAGAAAAAAAAAAAAAAAAACAGACAAACATATAAAAACAAATGGAGAAAACATAAAAAATAACACATTGGTACACATCCTTTCTCCTCCTTCCTCAGGCTCACACCTATCTTGTCCCCTTCCTAGTCTCAGTTTCCTTTATTCTTGCTGGGAAATAAACTCCGTTCACTCTGCTCCTATAGCGAGACAAAGGGTGTCTTAGGAAGTTGGGTTGTGCGTACAACAGCTTCTGCTTGTTTCTCTGTAGCTGTTTTCTTCATCCACTCAAGAATCGTTCAATCTGACAAGCAGGAAATCAAGTAAAGGTAATGGGAGACCTGCGTAGGTGAACAAGTAGTACTTGATAGAACTCCAGCAAAAAAAGTGTGCATACAAGAGGTGGAATCAGGGAGAACTGGAAAGAGCAGCATATAAAGATACTGCTTGACTGTGCAAGTATGGCGTCTGGAAAGCCAAAGCTGGCCTGGAGTTGAATCTGATGAGAAATGTGAAAAACAATAAGAAAAGGCTAGGGAAAAATGTGGTGCCTTTGTGACAAAGGATACAGAAAAGGACAAGGTATGCAAGATCTTTGCCTTGTATAAACAGTCTTCAGTAATCCAGGCCCATGAGATCTGTGGAAAGGTCTACAGCAAGGAATACTCCCCTTGGAGGATGAGGATTGAGCCAAGAGAACACATAAACAAACTGTGTAAGTCCAACTCCATGGGACGTAATGGAGAGAACATATAAACAAATTGGGTAAGTCCAACTCCATGGGACCTAATGGGATACACTTATTAATGCTGAGGATGCTGGGAGGGGTCACTGTGAGGCTACTCATATCTTTGGGAGATCTTGGTGATCAGGAGATGTTCTTGAGGACTGAAAGAAAGGAAATACCATTTCTTTCTTCTGTCTATGGAATGCAGTCCCTTGGAGTTGTTCCTGCCCTGGTGTGTGTTACCCACAGCTACAATTACCTTACTTGGCATGAAGTGCCTCCTCCCCGGTGTGCACCTTCAGTTAGCTCCTCCTCAGCAGTGTCACAATCCACGTGTCCACTACACCCAGCAGCTACCATTCTTAAATACATCTGAGTGAGGCTGTTGTGGGTTCTGCTGACCAGCCAGAGCTGTAACACAGAGTAGATAAACTGAAAAATGAACAGCATGGACTAAGAACCAAAAAAGAAAATGAAGAAAGAACAAGGAAAGGAGATAAGACAGAACTATAATAGGCATGGGATTTAGAAGTCTATTCATATTTGTGGAAAAACCTCCTTCATTGGTTCAATACAAAACAATAAAAAGCAAATAAAATAGAATGCCAAAGGGTTTGAGCCCCAGTGATTGGATTCCAGTGAGGATCTGAACTTCATTACAGTTCTGGATTGTTGGAGAGTTGAGTGCTGTCTGCTTTCTGTTGCATAACTGCATTGCATGAACAACAGATCAGTATTCTCTACAAAAAAATCTGAGTATGAAAAGTCTTTCCTTTCTCTGGAGTAAGTCTAGTTTATAAAGTCAGTAAATTGCATAAGGTGGCTGCAGCATCTGTCACCATTTAACCTTTCTGTAAATGTGATCGAGTTTCCACCTTAATCCGAGTTTCCAAAAGGCAGAGAATACATATTTACTTGGAAATCTATGTTAATTTCTTAGTGAAAAGCACTTAACTGATCAGGAAAAGAACATATTTGAGTCAAAATAGTTAAGAACTGAGGAAATTCACATTTGTTTCACATAAAATGAAATGAGAGCATGGGACAGGAAGACACTGCTTAACACTGTAAGAATGCTATTAAAACTGACTACTCACATGTGAAAGATGTAAACACCACAGAGTGAGACAAACTGAATATAATCATTAGTGATAATACAACATTAAGCAATGCAAAATTTTGGCTTTGTATCTGGAATACAACTCTCTTCGTGTGAGAAAAATCTGCTATATAGCAGTAATGTTAACTCCACCTTGGTTTTCTGTAAGCGTTCCAGTTTCAGGAACTTTGGCAGAGGTGCCATATGCAGTATAATCTACCAGCAGAATAGTAATAAGATTGTCTTCCTCCTCAAAAACAACAGTCTGTAAACTAGGGATCTCACCCACATAATGTCCATCTCAAAGAATGGCTTGGGTTGGAAAGGACCTTAAAGATCATCTAGTTGCCACACATTAGACAAGGCTGTCCAGGGCCCCATCCAGCCTGGCCTTGAACAACTTCAGGGATGGGGCACACACAGCTTCACTGTACTAGTGCCTCACCATCCTCCGAGTAAAACATTTGTAACTAGCATCTAACCTAAGCCTCTTCTCTTCTAGTTTAAAACCATTCTGCCTTGTTCTATTGCTATCTATAATAAGTCAGTCTCCCTCCTGTTTATAAGCTCCCTTCAAGTCCTGGAAGGCCACAACGAGGTCTCCCCAGAGCCTTCTCTTCAGACTGAACAAGCCTCAGGCTTTCTTCATTGAAGTGCTCCAGCCCTCTGATCGTCTTCATGGCTCTTCTCTGGATCTGCTCCAATAGCTTCATATCACTGAGTCCCGTTTTCTGATATTGCATACACTTTTCCTTATAACCTCATTCAGCAAGCTGTATCTGAAGAACAGTTAAGTTCTGTGACCTAAACTTATAATAGCTCTGCTAGAACCTTTCAAAGCTGCCACTGTTTTTTTTGTTTTTTTTTTTTTTTTTTTTTTTTCCCCCTAACCTAGAGCAACTCATAGTCAAATTAAAAAAAAAGCATGTTTCTTTTTTTTCCTATGCAATGCTGTCTTTCAGCTCAGGTTGTTCCTTCACTTGCTCTCCTTCATCCATATTTAGGGAATGCAATCCTGTTCTTCCTCTCACTATTCTGGGCCATAAGAACCATTCCTTCTCAGTCTCTTAAAAGATAGGAGTCATTCTATATCCATTTCAGTCATCTTCTCTGTTTTGTTTCAAATTCAGCTTGTTGGAAAAATTGTATGAGGTGACAGAGGTAAAATCTCCTTCGATGCAACAGACTCATCACCCAGCTGTCTTAAAATCATATTGGATACACTTTTTTCATGATTGGTTGTATTTATTTTTCATACTTATCCTACGACTGACTCCACAGGATGCACTCCACCCTGTTTTCCAAGTGAACTCTCATTTTTCCATTTTCAATGGAAAATATGTAACTTCTGTACCTTGACAATTCAAACACAGGGCAGGGATCTAAATCACCTAATAGTGAAGGACCTGTGCAGCTGCTATGATTCTCTCGTCTTGAGAATGTTCAGCTCTTCTCCTTTCATGGAGAAAAAGAATTACTCTAATAGAAATACAATGCATTGCATGTTTGCATGACCTCATCCTCATCTTGTTCTTTGGAAAGTACCCTACACTCGACATGCATTCCAAGTACACGCTGCTTTGTAAATGTTTTTTATTCCTTATTCCTAGATCTTATTTTAAGCTACTAGTCCCTAAACGAGGGTCAAGACCTTACTTTTATTCACAAGCTTGGCAGTATAGTTTGAAGTGGGGTCATGAACTCAGAAGTGGATCTTGACAGACAGATGTCCTGAGATTCAGAACCCCTTTCAACCTCTTTTAACGGTGTGAAAGTTTCTAGCAGTGTAAAGCACATCATAAATGCAACAGAAGATGAAGTTCCACTTACCATCATTTGAATAATTCTGATGAACTCTGTAATACCCAACCTTGTTCTTAAGACATAACTCTCACGTGTTTACCCTGTGTGCAATTAGCAGTACAATCTTCTCTGTATCAACACAGGATATTTTTAAGAAAGTGCAGTGCAAGTAATACAGCAAAGCTCCCAGTCACATACAGCACTTTAGAAAGACTGAAGTTTATTCTAAGCTGTGAAATTATTCCGACATGCTGATAAAGTATTTCCAAGCTTCTACAGGGGTCACACACATGCGTTCAGTAATTCCTGTGAGCTTAAGTTGTTTGGTTTAATTGCAGAACAGTTCATGCTTAGCTAGTGCTCTGGAAAGAATTCAAGGGCAAACATATCCATAGAAATGGGACAGAAGTAAAATAGATACAGATTGAGTCCTAGTAACATAAATATTAGTTAGAACCACGTTCTAGTACACTCATAAAATGAGGAAATGACTTATTGTATTAGGATGGGTGTGACTCAGCAATGAAATATGTACCACAGAGGTTGTCCCACTGTTGTCTGGATAGTCACCCTTCTCCCTTGTGTATCCCAGTCTCAATCTCAGAGCAATGAAGGCATGATATTAGCTTTCTCTCATATCAGAATGAGGCTGCAAGGCAAGAGGATGTATATCCAGATCCACCACTAGTAAATCAAACAGTGCCCAGGAGCAGTCCCAAGCACCGGAATGCTATGCAGCTCCCCTGTAATAGGGCTCCTAGATGTGCTTTTGGTCTGTGCCAGCAAGCATTCCCAAGGAACTCCCAGATGTGGTCTGGGGGGTCTGAACATTTGCAGGATCATTCCCAGCAAAGATTCACATGCAAGAGCTCCTCTTTGCAGGGAGAAAGAGTTTATTAAAATAGCCATAGGCTGTTCCTGACAGTAAGCTGTTTTAAATTACATAGGTGGGTTGTAAAAGATTCCATTACCTCTGGTAAAGCTATTTGTGATGTAATGTGCTATCATGATAAAGGTATTGAGACTATTACCATAGTAAGATAATAAAGAGGTCCTCTGAAATACTCTGAGCAAGAACTAAGACCACTTTCAAACAGAAGGAGGCAAAAATATTCACTATTCAATATTCACTTTGCTCTTTTTGTTGTCGTATGAGACCTGCTCATAGTATTGGCCCTGAATCTACCCGACTTCCCCTGAGTGCAGAGTGCTCAATAGGAGACGGGAAGAAGACAGAGCTAGATATGATGCTTGAGGAAGATCATACTACAGGAAGGATACATTCACCCCACTGACAGAAGAAGTCTTTACATTATATGTTAACCCTTCCCTTCATTCTGTCATTTCTTTTATTTCTTTCCTGAAGAAGAGTAGCTGACGCCCAATCTCATGTTAACACTACCTGCTTTTCCCTTTTGATGGGAACTTTTTTTCTCCTCATGATCCACTGCTCATGATCCACTTTTCTTTTCTTTTTTTTTTTATGCTGCATTCTTCACTTAATTTCCTCCTTTGTTTTCTCTTACTAATCTCCCTGAGTTTAAAGTAATTTTGTTACAATTCTCTACTATTCAAAATTTGTCAAAGGAAATGAATGTGCCTCCACAAGGGTAATACTAACCCTCTTTAAATGATTGTGCAAATGTCCACATCCAGGACATAACAAAAATAAACCATCCTCTGCTCTGATATTCTCAGTTCAAGATCTATGACTCTGAGCCCAAGTGCTTTATTTTGGTACCTGAACCACAAGCTGGCTGGCAGGACTGTGCATTAGCAGCCAGGCAGTCTTGGTCTGCTCTATTTAGACAGCTCTAGGCACCTGGCACATTTGTCAGCATATTTTCCACTGTGTTCTAGCATGTATATTCAGCTGTAGGATAGCTCTTGAAACTTCAGAGTGTCTACACTGCATCCATTTGTATTTTTTTCCAGGTTTTACTAATAAGCGTACAGCATGCGCTGCCCCTTTACCACACTATTATTTCAAATACTAGGGAAGTCATCTCTGCATTTGTCTACTTATTATGAAAGCTCATTATGAGGAGGAAAACCTACAAGCTCTTAACTTTTCAGGATAGAATGAGCAAAAAAATCCATTTGCAGATTAAATATTTTCACTTTACCATTCATCTTCTTAAGATAAAAATTCTGGCAATTATTTTCCTACCCACTTGAGTACATAGGTCTTGTGCCCGCAGTTAGATGTGTAGCCAGCCATATGGAGAGCTCAAACAGTTGTCTTAGCATTTATGACTTTATTAAGCATATTAAAAACTTATTGCAAAGGCTGTCTCTAACATAAAGACCTACTTAATTATCCATTGTCCTTCATGGCCAGGTGAAAAAAAACTTCTGAAACCCACGGCTCCCTCCTCTTCTGGAGGGTGGTCCATGTTATCATTTGCCAGATAGAAAAACTGACCGACAACTATTCATGTCTTTGTCATGCCTTCAGACAAAGCAACTTAATAGTTTTGAGTGTGTTGCTTTCTGTTCAAGATGAATGAAATACTGGGGGTATAAAAAGGTCCTATAAAACAAAGGTGTAGCTTTTAGTCCAGACTATTTCATCACTATGATTACAGCACAATGACACAATTATATCAAGGCACCCAAGGAACACTTGTTCTTAACTTCTTTCAACCAAGATTTCCTTTCCTTCCCTTTCCTTCTTTCTAGTCCTGGGGCCAGCTACTTTCACAGTTGTGGCAGTGCAACTCTTCAGGGGGTTCCCGTGTAAACTCTGTCACTGAGACGATAAGGGATGCTTTTGCCCTTTCCAAAGTAGCTGCATTTCTGCTCTGTATCATGAAGAAGGCAACAGGCATGAGATTTTACATACCAGTTTGAGTTTCAAAGACACTGATCAGCACAAAGCCAAGGCCTAAACCCTATCAGAAGATGGATGTGTGAGGCCGAGACTGGGAATCCTGTCCTCAACACTGAGATGGATATTACTCTCACTCAGTAAAAAGAGTTTGCAGTTCATCAGACCACAAGGCCATATAATCTCCAATAATGTCTTCAAATGAACACTCAAAGAAGATCATAAAAATAAAGCAAGAGTACATGGTGTTTCTCTTTACACTGTCATAACCTTTGAATATTTCCAGCTCAGATATATCTTTAAGCAGATAAGATTTCAATGTGTTCAGAAATTCTTGACAAATTTCCCTTAAATCATCCAGTCTCCTTTTGAACCTAGGTCAGGTTGTGCTGCTACAACTGTGTTAGGAACTTTTTTCCCCCCTCAAATCTGGTTCTTACTAGTACAATTTGACGTCCTGCAGCAGTTTTCCTCTTGGAACAGATATTTAAATCACATCAGCCACTGCTTACTCTTTCTCTGTGACTCATGAGTTTATAGACCTCTACTATATCAGGATGAGTCATCTCTTTCCCAGACCGAAAAATCTTAGTTTACTTCTCCGTGACAA
>PPHD01009988.1:5048-20099 GCA_002909625.1 Bambusicola thoracicus | reverse complement strand
AAACAATGACAACAGTATGGATAGATGATGGACATAAGGATATTTGTTGGTTAGACAGGAAACATTATCATGGTTTTCTGTTGAGGACTGGCAGTGGTTCAGCCTTTACAAAACAAAAAGAATAGGAAAATATGCTTCAGGCCATAAGGTGGTTTGGGGATTTTTTTGTAATTATGCAACAGTCATAGTAAATTTGATGTAGTAGCAATGATAAGCCTGTGAGAAATTAATCATTTTAATGAATGATTTGAATTAAGATAGATTATTAATTTGTTTATAAAACATGATAGACTTCCATAAACATGATACAGCTGATCTTTAATGGTATTCTGATCCCCGTCAATGCTTGAAAGTGATGAGAGGTCAACATAACGAGGCTTCCAACACTATCTCTAAGAAAACTGTAAGGAACATGAATTTATGAATTTGTTTACAAGTGACATAGACAGTTAGCAGACCAGTATCTCAACGGTATCTCTTACAGTTGCCACAAAGACACAACACTCAGCAGTAAAAGGCAGGCACACACTACTTGTCTCATTAAGTGCTTGTCAGGACACTTCCAAAAAAAATAAAGTAGATAAATTAAACCTTTGCTTACTTACGTATTTTGAATATAAGAGACCTGTGAACTCTCATCACCAGTTAATTTATAAGCAAAAGAATGAAAGGTGGAGAAATGAACAAGCACTGTATTTCTAAGGAGAAGATGAATTCTAGGAGAAGCCAAAGGACATCCTTTCTTCCTACCTTGCAAAGAAACTAATCAACAGCCCAATGAAATACACGAGAAGACTCTTCTTGGACTATTTTTCACCTGGTATTTATATTTACACAATTAAAGTAGCTATGCTGCAAATTCATTATGTGTTGCTCCAACATATCTCATCCAGTAAAGCGGTTTTATGACTCTGCATACCCCCAACTGATGTACCAACATTTTGAAAGAGGAAAAAAATTAAAATGAATCCATTTCATCATCTCTTCATTGTTAAGCAAAGAAACTCCCATTTGTTGCAAGTGTATCTTATAGCAAATCACTTCCACAAAATGAAAAAATATTGTATGCTATCTGTAAATCTAGGTTATAAATTTAAAAAAATAAATAGAATAGCATACCAAGAGAGTCTGTAGTGCCTCCCTACCTGGAGATACTCAAAAGCCACCCAGGTATGGTCCTAGGCAGCCCTCTCTGGGTGACCCCAATTGACCAGTGGGGTTGGAGCAGATGGCCTCCAGATTCCATGATTCTTCTAACAAAGTTGCTCAGAGATGGCAAGTTTTCCACACACTGAAGAACTTGTAAATCCATTGTTCTTCTTTGAGTACGCTAAGATATATGTAGATCATGCCCCTAGGGATAGACACTATGGGAAAACTCAATGGCTCGAAGCAGTTTTATCAAGTTGTTCCTGCTATTTCCAATCATTGTAAAAGTCTCGATTTCCTTCTTTCAGGATTTCTGCTTCATCGCTCAAAGACATATCATATCATTCTTCGAGAAACACACACTGTGCTGAGCAAAGGCTGTTTAAAGATTTATTATAGATATAAAGCACCTTGGACCAACAGTAATACCCAGTGAACATGAGGAGGTGGTAGTGTGGAAGAAGCTACAAAGGCTATTTTTTCTAAAGGGCATAAGACTTCAAAAGCATTATGGTATCTAGAGCCATATTGTGATGATTCCATGTAATTCTGAAGTTTAAACTGGGAGATGATCTACCTCTTCACAGCGGAGAAGGGCTTGTGACAGTCATAGTTCTCTGCAACCTGGGAACATAGAGAATTGGCTACAAAAACTGCAAGTAATCAGAAAAAGCCATGATAATAACTTATTCTCCACTTTCAAAGCAAGGCTGAAGAATGAGAAAGAAGATAAATCTACTTCATCCTTGCTATATGTCAGAGTAAGCCTCAAACAAGTGCAGTCACTTCCACAGATGTATTAGGTACAATCTCTTCAGTGCTGAGATTTCTTCTTCAAGGAACTGCAGCTGTTCACTGCCTCCTGTGAAACAGTATTACAAGAAAAGTCCAGTGCATATCTTAAGAGTACTGGCAAGGCAGAAATCACTATATGAAAGCACATAACAAATAAATGACAACTAAGGAAACTAACAGATGCTGAGACACTGCTGTGTTAAAAGTAGACATGATGAAGAATTATATGAAACTGTATCCCTTAGAAATTTATGAGAGATGTTTTCATAGAAAAAGGACGCCATCTGTAAATTTACAACTACTTATGCTTGTGGTAAAATCACGTTGGTCCCAAGAACATGAGAAGCCTTAGTGCTTGGGTTAAGTCCTGTTTTATTTTCATGACTTACAATTTATATATACAGAAAGCACACAAATGTATGAAGTTGCATCTGAGAGAATCTGTTGCTTTTGTAAAAGCTTGGATGAATCTTAATGTTGATTTCCATGGGAATGCACAGTGCCAATGCCCTAATTCCACAAAGTCTGACTATGCATGCTCAAAATCAAATACAAGATTTCCACAGTGGAATAAAATCATCTGTGCTTACACTTAGATGTGTACTTTAGGGCTTTGCTGAATATAGGCCTAGATATTCTAGCTTGCTGAAAATGCTTTTTTGTTTCAGCAGATCATTAGTAAGAATTTTATCTTGATCTTATTAAAAAGTATTCAGAACTATTCTACATATGGGATACACTCAGATGTATCTGTATTTTTTCCCCTTGTTCTATGACAGGAACATGAAATATTATCCTGTCAATATATATTCTAAATTAATTTCCTCTTACTACTATAAATCATTAATTGAAATAGAAGATATTTGAATAGCAAAACATGTTAAAATTCTAAACAAAAGATATCAGGAATTGATCTTTAAAATTAAAAATAATGAAATATTGATCTCTTCAGAAGCACATCAAGACTTATTAAATCAAAGGGCATGTATTAATGTAAGCAAAACTACCTAACATAAACCGCTGACCAGTCACATATAACAATGAACTACATAAACAATTTGGTAATTACTGCGAGAAGTGTCATTAAAATGGAAATCTGCAAAAACAGTGCATCTGAAGTATCTCACTGAATCTGCTTGTTTACTGCCTCTTAACAATCCTTGAATAACATGCTTAGTTTGCACATTAAAATGATATATGTATATCCACAAACGTTATTTACTTACTACCTTAGCAATCCCTGTATTAGTCATATAGAAAACTGTAAAATCATCACAGAAAATGTATAGGGATAAATTCATTTCATTGTGCATGTGATTAACACTTGTAGACTAGATTCTCTACCGACTGATATAGCTCCACCAGTTTCAAAAGAAGCATGTTGATTTCAGCCAACTGAGAAACTGGCCTTGTTTTTGTGGGTTTTTCTTTCCTGTAACCAGATGTAGGCAACTTAAAAATATAATTGGGATTTCTTAGAGAAATTATTAGCATTGCATTACAACATTACTGTTTTTAATTAAACTGTGAAATCTGACATTAAAATAATTATTCAGTCTTATAGTTAACTCATTTTGGACATTGTCATGGACAAATTACACAGCCTTAGCTACTCATAAAACTTCATATATTGAAGTGTTTCCTATAGTCTTTATTGCCTCTGCTTTGTTCTTCATCAGCTGAAGTAATAGTGTAAGTATTGTGTTATGGCTGCATTTTCCACACAAAATATGAATTCTTGGATAAAGGAGGAAAAGCTCAAAACTATTCTCAGCATTAAGAGAGGAACTAATAACTCAAGGAACATGACATTTTTATTAAGCACCACGGTCTAAGTTTCTTCAGGAACTAGCTTTAATAATTTGGTTGTACATTGCTCTGAAGGGATTAATATTATTTACTTATAAGCATGGCTTAGAGCAGAATTGCTAATACATCCTGCACACTTTCACCAGCTCTGTGCCTGATTTAGCTGCACATAATTCAGAGGAATCATCACAGAGTGATTTCCCAACTATCTATGTGCCTCCAAGCACACACAAGGGAAAACTCTACTGACCATTAAAAATGGCCTTTAATATTACAGCACACCTTTTGAGATGCTTCCCTAAACTAATGCAGAAAAGCTGATGAGGATTTCCCTCTGTCCAGAAAAATATAGCAAATTCTACATTTTTATGTACAAGATGATCGAACTGGGACTACTGTCCTTAATAATCACTGATGTCCATATGGTTTTCACTTTTTATTCTCCAAGCTTTGCTAAATATTTGATAGCATTCCTGACTGCTTGTTGCTGATAGACAGAAAAGCAGACTTTGAGGAAAACAGCATAATTGTCAGACTTCTGAAGAGCGCATTAAGATAAAAACAATATACTAGAATGTAAGTGTTCTTAATGGGTCGCTGATAAGACTAATCTTGTTTAAATTATAATAATTTCAGAATTCCTTATAGAAATAATTCATCTTAAAGATAAATTATCAGCTTCAAACTCTTACAGGATCTTATAACTTGCTGAATTAATATAATACAGCTATAACTGAGTAGTAGGGTCCACGTCTACTGGGGTTCAACAGGTTTGAGTACATACAGGTTTAGCTTCTTTAAGGCTTATGGTGAGTGAGCGATCTCCCATTGCCATATTGAGAAGTTAAGCATATGCTTTATGTTTAAGTGACTAAAAGTATTTCTCATCTCATTGAATGTTTGGCACTTCATATTACTTCATCAGCATAAAATTTGAACGCACTTATGCTATAACAAGAAAAAAAATAAGGTTTGTACCAGTAAGTACTCCCTCCTACAAAAGACAATAGGTCTTCAGTGAAGATTTGTACTTGAACAACAAGGTAACTATATGGAAGGAAGCACAAAGAGAACAAAAGCTTGCAATAAGACTACACAGAAGAAGCGTACATGCAGATTATGACAGGGCAATGCCAATCTATTCCCTATATAAAAAGGAGGAGTAGAAAGTTCTCTTTGAATAAATAACTATCTCAGGGATTAGGAGAAGGAAGTTGTTGATCTCAGCCAAGAATAAGGAAATCAGCTGTGACTGATTAGCTAACAATTGCCTCATTTATATGAACTAAATGTACTGCAGAGAGTCACTCTGGTGATTAACTAGTTTGAGGCTGCTGATCATTGAAAGGTCTTCCTTGACACCTGATAAGCTAGATAAATAGAATACATGATTTTGTGGATTTTTCCATGCTAGATAACCAGTGGTGAAAGGTATTGTCAGACCAAAAAAATAACGGCTGGTGACAGCTGCTTCTTCTCTGTATTTACAATGCAGACACACTCAGAACACTCTCCCTCAGAGTTACCCTCAATACATTAAGAGGTACTTTGCCAGTAAAGGACTCAGTTGCTACCTGAGCAAATCAGTAACAGAATTTCACAAAGCTAGAAATAAATCAGTACACAGTTAATAGCACTCATAATACCAAACTCAGTGTTAATACACAACATACAGAAAATAGGAACAAATACAGGGAAACAGCAATCTGAATTTCCAGATTTAGTACAGCCATTAATATAGCTAGTTCTGTTTCATCAATGAAATATTTTGGTATGAACATGGAAGGTGGAAATACTTGTACTGGTTCAAGCCATCATGAACCCTTGACATGACCAAAAGGGTGAGATCCTATTTTCTCCTTCCCTCTCATTCCCAGCCACAGGTCTCTCACCACTAATGCTTTGCACTGAGGACCACTTCAGATCCACATGCATGCACACAAAAACACAATGAGCTGATTCAGCTCACAAATCTGACAGAAGGCTGTTTATTTTTTCTGGGTCAGCAGGGAAAAACTTCCTTCTTTCAGTAAAGACATACTGCTAGATTACTAATTTGGATTGAACCATATCATTTCATCCTAAAGGCGTACTTTCAGGAGATACTAGCTTCACTGAAGTGATCAGGGATAAAAGAAAACCTCCAAAAGAGGAAATGTTTACTAAGTCAAATTATTTCAGCAATACAGTTTACAATATATCCTAAAATACATTACATTGGCAGATTGGAAACAAGCCATTAAGGGAAGGAGAGAGAGTTTCTTAACCTGGCTTTCTTGGGAAGGCCAAGATCTGGCAAAACTACACCTTTTGCATCCATCCTCTGCATTTTCAGATAGTACATAATCCATTTTCTTCACTGGTGGCATGCTTCAGCCCACATTAACTATCTTTTCCACTTTACCAGAAAGAGAAGGATCATGAGTATCTCCTAAACTGTGACTGAGTTTTTACAGAAAGGCTAAATCAATGTAACACCGTTTTGCTACTCAACACGGCAGCCTTTCTTCCCTCATCCAGTTCACAGGTGAGAAGTTCCACACTCCTTCACCTGAGTTTGGGGAGAACTGTTTCAGCTCCAACCAAACCACAGAGAACTATTCACATTTTTGTCAGATTAGCATTCTCTGGTTTAGTGAGTAGAACCGGTTTATGGTAGAATCAGACAAACACAGCAGACAGCATCAGGGAGGTGACAGGAATGTGTGGCCAGGACAAGATGGAAACTGAGTTGACCATTTCAACAGTGGCGAGCCACCAGACCAGTTCAACCTCCAAACAAGAAAAACGAAACCACACCCTGAGTGAGGATAATAACTAACAGCCTGCTTACTGCTGGCTGTGGCATTGTGCTCAACAAATCAATCTAGCAGTTGTTCAAAGATAATCTTACCACCTTCTCTATTTTCTGGGTTTAAAGGGTATAACCAAAGTAGTGCCGTTCTCAGTAAGAGAAGCCCACCTCCTTAGTAATGAAAGAAGTATATCTGCAAGAGGAAAAGTAGTAGTAGTGAGAAATACAACATGTATCTTTCTTAATAGTTATTGTAGCAAGTGAGTTGGTATAACTAGAAACTTGGTTTTTTTTGGACTAAGATCAATACATGACTTTAACAGAGAAAGGTTTCTTTCCCTGCCTCTCTGTCCCCTCGCTGAACTGAGTATCTCTAACTGCCACCTTGAACACATGGACCTCGACTTGCACTGAATGCATGGTGGCTCATTTCTGTTCTGGTCCTTTACTAGGAAAAAGCAGCAACATTGCTGGTAATGAGGAAAGGAGAAAGAACATGAACGCAAGACAACCACAAGGATAACAGTCCCAACCCTGTGAGGAGGCCAAAGAAAGGAACAGAGAAAAGGTAATGCAGCATAGTCAGAGGCACAGTTATGGTCAGAGCACTGCAAAATATAGTGCCACACATATGACCCTGTCATTGCAAGAACAGTTGCTAATAAACCTCTTGCACACATTTAGAATTACAGAATACCATACATCACCATATGCCATAACCATCCCCTGTTTACAGCAAGGATCCTTCAGTTGTTTTTGACATCTGAAAAAGGGATCCGTTATTGTCTGGATATGGTCTGATGGACAAACTGGAGGATAATTATCACAAGAGATAAAACACAGCTACTTCCATCTTAACACCTGCAGCTTTACTTCTGTTAGAAATGGCTGCTCAAAGCATAAAGAAGCAACCTATTTGAATTGTGCCTTGGAGATACTTCTCTAAATACAAAATGATTTTACACTACTTGTATCCAAGATTTTTCTTAAGTAAAAGGATCAAGTAAATCTCAGTCTTGTTAAATTTTACTTCAGGTCACCTGACACTAATTAAGCTACAAGTGTAACTGTCTAACTTCTGTGAAATATCAAGGTGCCATGCAAGACCATAATAAGATAGAGTCAGCTCTGAGGGCGTTCGGAATTCAGCGATGCATGGAGTACTGCCACCTTTTGGTCCTTTTAAGCAGTTTCATCACTTTTGGAAGCCTCACTGGTGTATAATGTTTCTTTTTCTGTACAACCCTACTGCCTTGGAAACTATTTCTTGCTTTTGTTAACTGAGAGGTATGGAGAAATACCTGGAAGGTTATTCAATATCCTTTGTTGTACTTTACTAGGTCATTTTCTGCAAGCAGACTTTTTTTCCTAATGCTGAGAATGCTTTGAGTTTGATTAATGTGAAGTAAAAAATTAGTTTTATTCAGACTCACAACAAGGCTGCTATACATGGCACCAATCTTTAGATGTTGCTATCCTGAGCAGGGTTATTAAATATATCCTTTAAAATATGTCACATATAATCATAACCAATATCCCTGTTACAAAACACAAGACTGGAAACCAATATCATAGGAAAATGACCATGTCCAGTATGATGCAAAAGTCCAATATCCAATCATTCCAGCAGATACTTAATGTGGATAATTTTCTTCTATTCTGAAAATAGAGTAATCTCACCTTCCTCTAAAGTCAACAGGAATTCTGAACAGAAAAAATATAGGCTGAAACCTTTCAGATTTTACTTGCTACTTTCCTGCATAAATTACTGAATTTTACATAACTTCTCATTTGATTCACAAACATACCTAAGCCTTATACACAAGTCTTCCTAGGGAGAAGAGAAAAAAAATCCAGTTCTGTATGTCCTACTACTCAGACCAAAGTAGAATAGATAACACTTTGCGCTGTCAGGCAACAGGGGAGTACAACAGCCTATTTACTTTTTGAGAGCAGCCCTGCAGAGAAAGACTTGGGGGTCCTGATGGATGAAGAGCTGGACACAAATCAGCGGTATGTACTTGCAGCCTGGAAGGCCAACAGTACTCTGAGCTGCATCAAAAGAAGGGTGACCAGCAGAGAGAAGGTGATCGCCCCCCTCTACTGTGTCCTCATGAGGCCCCATCTGGAGTACTGTATCCAAGCCTGAGGCCCCCAGTACAGAAAAGATGCACAGCTGCTGGAGCAGGTCCAGAGAAGGGCAACAAAGATCACTGGAGGGCTGGAGAACCTCTCCCATGAGGAAAGGTCAAGGGAGCTGGACTTGTTTAGCTTAGAGAAGAGTCTGAGGAGACCTCATCGTGGCTTCGCAATACCTGAAAGGAGTTTACAAGCAGGAGGGAGATCAACTTTTTACAGTCTGATAGTGATAGGACAAGGGGGAAAAGAGGGGGAGACTTAGGTTAGATATTAGACAGAAATTTTTTATCTGAAAGGTGATGAGGCACTGGCACAGGTTGCCCACAGAGGCTATGGGTGCCCCTTCCTTGGAGGGGCTCAAGGCCAGGTTGGGTGGGATCCAGGGAAGCCTGATGTAGTGGGTGGCAACCCTGCCCATGGCACAGGGCTGGAGCTTGATGATCGTGAAGGTCCTCTCCAACCTAATCCCTTCTATAATTCTATGGCAGAAGTTTAAATTATTCAGTACTCATTCACCAGTCTTCATCGCAGATGTTATAACATTCCTGGAAAAGAAGCTTGGGATTTTAAGACATGCAAGAAAGATTTGGGTTCTTTTGATAACTCTTTTTTTTTTTTAAATAATATTACAACCCTCTATTGAAAAAGAGGCTGCTCATGTGAGGATCCTACAGGGTACAGGATATTTTTTCTAGTTTAGAGGCAAAAACTCCTGCAAAATTGCTCCCTTTTCACAGAGGTTAAGAGGTCAGGGATTACTATGACTATTGCATTAGACATTTACGGTTACATTTTCAGAGCTATGCTTACGTTGGAAACACAAATCCTGTTATTGTTACAGGATTAGCACAAATAACTTTCCAAATGCTGCTTTCAAAATGGAGCCAAGAAATATTATTTGTGTGTACTTTCTGGAATTAATGTAGGCTGTGATTACTGGCCAGTCTTATAACAGCACTGTTGAACACATATATATTGATGTGCTCTCTATAGACACTCATTCAAACCCGTCTTGTCTGGATTTCTTTAGTGGTTGGACATTTATCAAAATAGAGAAATACCAGGATGTTGGTTTCAACTTACCTGTACCATTGCCACTGATTAATACAATCCATCTTGGTTTTGTTAACACTTCTTCCAATTGTCTCTTAGAACTAAAGAAAAAAAAAAAATCCAGACAAAAAACATTGCCATAGTATAATTTTGTTTTGCTTAGTTTTGCCAGAAGCTTCAAACCTGTGCTGCAGTAGTAGAATCAGCTACATTTCTTGGTGCTTGCACTACCAATTCCCCAGTTTACGCAGCCCAATCATACTTTTTTCTCCAGTTCTGAATTCAAACAAGTTTAAAATCTTTAGAATCTTCTTAACTAGTTTCTGCCTGAGGCAGTCATACAATTTTTCTTCTGTTACTCTGTAGCATCCATCACAATCAGAGTGTTAATTTCTAACTGCAAAAGCTTAATATACAAGCAGAGGAAATTTTAACTCTTAACCCTGAATGGGCCTTCTAGCCACTGTTTTAACCATTACAATCTTTAATAACGATCTTAACAAAGAAATAGAGGAAAAGTATGTTTCATAAGGGAGAAAACACATAGTTTCTGTACTGTGATTACACTGAGAAACAATACACACACTGCCTATCCAGCACTACCAAATCAGAAGCATCTCCAGATATGTCTTGGCACAGCTGAAAAAGCTAGAAAGCCTAAAATCTGGATAGCATAATAGCAGACATTTTCAGAATTTTAGTTCTGGCATTAAGTCCTTAATTTGCATTTGACCTATGACAGACTCCTATATGTACCCTGATTTGATTTTTATTCCTGGCAATTATAACTCTTTTTTGCTGTTTATGCAAAAAATTAGGCAGCTAGTTGCCATCTGTTTCCTGTGTACCAGCTAGGAAACTCTTCAGGAGAGTCATTCAGTCACTTGTGCTGAATTCCTGCCCTAAGTCACCCCCTGGGTGGTAGGAATGTTTTTTCTTGAAATAATCATGAGCAATTCTAGAAATTCTCCTAATACAGGCACTTGCCTCCAGGTGCCTTGAGTTAGACAGCGTGAAAAGCACACAGACCTGCAAAACAATGCCTGTCTTGCATGAGTAACCAGCATCATCCTGTTGGTTTTTTTTTGTTTGTTTGTTTTTAAATATAAAAATCAAATAAATCGTGGCAGAAGTCTTCTCTAACATCGTCACGTTCACATTCTGTGTGCCAGCTCTACGTAGTTGATGGAGAACACCATTTATTCCACACACAACATTTCATCTTCTTCATGACTAAATTTATCACTGACCTTAGCTTTCATCTTCCTTATCTGTCAAAAAATTTCTGGGATTTAAATATAATCCAGCCAGAGAGAACAGAGATTATTTCATCATTAAGTAATGATAACTTCTCTTGTGCTGTTGTGGTATGAACACAGGCAGCATCCAAAAGTCTTACAGCCACTTGTGTAAAGTTTTTTGGGAGTGATTAAACATCAAATAGTCTTAAAGAGCCCACTTAGAAAATTTACATTTCAAATGCTTATATCAGTGTTGGAAGCATTACTATTTTCAAGCAGTTAAACTATAAATCTTCCCAATCCTTAACAGTATTGATTAAAGTACTATGTCATTCATCAGATAAGGTTAGCAACTACCTAATTTAAATTGAGTCTAGGTAGCTGACAGGAGGTGGAAAGAATATTTTCTAGTATAAACTGAGCCAGAAATAACATCACCTAAAGGAAATAGAACTGCAGGATAGTAGATATTAAAGAGGGAAAATGCTTGCATAATGTTAAGTGTGAAGAAGAACATTCAGAGCTTCTGCACAAATAATATTTTTCACACAGTCTTGGCTTCAACTCAAGACTACAGACAGAAACGTATATGTAAAAAAAAAGATACAGTCCCCTCCTGGTGTGCAATTTAAAACACATATAACGAATCCTTGAATATTGATCTAATAGTTACAGGCTACTTACTATGAAACTTCACTGTTACATGATATAAGGAACAATATTATTTTGCTGTATTGTATAGATACATTTGGTCTGATGATGTGTAGAAAACTATAAACTAGAATCTTTTGTCTCATTTAGTAAGAAGTAGAAAATTCTAAGGGTTTTAATTTTTAAGGATGAGGCAATACTTTAGATCCCGCTCTTGCACAATAAATGTCTGTAAATTCTCGCATGCAGTATGAAAAAATTCTGTGTAGGAATGTTCACGTGACTAGATTGGAGGTATATCCATGAACGTAAAAAAACAACAGCCTTAAAAGTTATGTGGATAAAAGATGTTTTATAATGAAGTAGAGAATAAGAGTCTGTAATAAGTAGACTAGCCCTCCGCAGAACCTGGAATAAAATCAAGGACCTTAAATTGAAAAAATGCTTCAAAATAACACTGAACATAAAAATAGCCTTCAGAACTATTTCAGTCTAGATTTTCAATTTTTAAAGTTTCACTTTACATTTATGTAACGCTGTGACACAATGGAAAATGCAACAAAGATAGTGAAATAGCAAAATCCTAGGCTACAGCAAGTGAGAATATGCTCAAATACAGCAGCCATGGACACAAAAACAAAGGCAAAAAAAAAAAACAAAAAAAAAATTCCTGCTTACCCTTAGAAGACCTCAGGTAGACAAGGATCTCTAACAAGACACCCTCACCTCCACTGCCAACCCTTAAATGAGGTCTGGGAAGGAGTGGATCCTGGCTCCACCCCTTCTGCTCACTCAGGTACATTGCATGCACCCGAGCTCCCCTGGGTTGGCCCTGCCTTCCTACCAGGTGTTCAATCAGTGCTTCACGCCATGACTTAGCATTTCTGCTACAGTTTGTAAATTATTTTTACCTAAAAAAAGAAAAAAACTAAAAGAGCAAACTCACTATATATTTTTAAATAAGTAAAACCCCAAGAGATTAAGTAGGTATTCTGACATTTCTGTTTCTATTTTAACTCTAATGCGTAACAGAACTAGTTTGCTACAACTTACTGACATGCACAAACACATTACAACTGCCTACCTGTATAAACACCTTGACCAATAGATGGATGTGTTGGGATGGGATGTCAGTGTGTTTTGCTGCTAAACTGTGCACCTGTACAGCTTGGCCTAACAAGGAATTATTTCAAGTGTTTGACAGCAGTCATAAAATAAGGTTTCTGGAAGGGAACAGACTCAGACATATTGGAACAGTTTTGCTCTCAGCACAGTGGAACTACTTTCTCCATGGAGTTACTATGGTATATACTATGGCAAAGTTCAGAAGAACCTGTGTTCGGTAAGCAAAGGCTACCTGCACGTTATCAATCACAGCTTCGAGAGCCACTTCTGCGGCAAGTTGGAAGGAGTGAAGAGGACAATATATTTCCAAAGAGCAAAGACAGAAAAAGAGTGAAGTCTTCAGTCTAAGTATAGTCTAGAAGAATATTTTCTCCTCGTTTAAACCAGTTCCTTTGCCCTTTTTCAAACTCATCAACTCATCAAACATTTCCTTTTTTTTTCCTTCTATGATCATTGTTAGGCATAAATTTTTATCACTACTATCTTTATCTTTCATCATCATTCTGTATTTGGGATAAGCTCTGAAAAATTTCAACCAAGTCAAACAAAATCTTTTGCTTAGAGCCAATAGGCCCAAGTTCCACAGTGTTGTTGGTAAGGATGCAAAAAGTGTCAATTTTTAATGATGAAAGCAACGGGACCCTATGACCTCATTATGGACTTAGAAAAACACACAGGAGCTTTTTCTGTTACTCCCAACTTATATTAATTAATGCCTTATTGCACAAATAGTCCCATGTGTTGAAAAGGTTAATAAAGAAGAATCAGGCCAATTGCCTGCTGATAAAACTATAAATTTACATATTTATTTTAAAAAGACTGTCAGGCAAAATAATGCAGTCGGACTCTAACTAGTATGCATCATTGAAATCATTCTGTTTCATACATTGACTTTGAGACCAACAGAGATCTTAGTTAAAAAAAACAAAAAAACAAAAACAACACACTGCATACCCAATTATGTGTCTGTAAACAATGCCATGGAACTTTTATGAGATATTTTCTAGCCTGGGAGCTGTAAACGCTCAAATACTGCTTTACTTAGTGTGCAAATGCAGCTCTCTTTATGAAAAGGTATAGCAGCAGATGAGAAAGCACAACAGAATGTGAAGAGGAATACTCTCCAGTTAAAAGAGAAGAGTATTGTGAGACTAATTCAGCTAGATTTAGGTCGAGATGGGAAGAATCAGGCATCATCTAATAGATAAAACTTTCCATTCTGGTGAGAGTGAGCACATTCAAGCTTTCTGCTCCTTGTGTCACCCCTTAGAGTGTACAGACCAGCAAAAGAAAGATATCAAGCAAAAAAGCTACACTGATTAAGAATAAAGATAACACTGATTAAGAATAAAGATAACTTTTCTAGATAGATTGTAATTTTAACAATATACTCCAATTGTTCTCCTGTTCAGCAAACTGAACAAGTGATTTTCTAAGTTAGTATTCCATATCTCTTCAGATATTTCAGTAGTCAGAAAGAAAGAAGGGAACCATTTTTTGCATCAGAAGACTTCTGTATGGTGGGAGCATACTTTTCATACCTCTTCTACACCATCCAGAACAGATCTGTTGGAGTTCAATACACACCAACAGCTTTTAAGGCAGGGGGTGCCTCCTATCAATTGTTCAGATTCACTTCAGCTCAGAGTGCAGCAATAAGGCCAAAAGAAGTTTAGTATTACAGAAAAAAGATTGCTGTTGAGGGACCGTTCTGGCATTGAGCCCAGGAGAGCAGAAAGCAGCCCCCCACAACTGCTGGTGTGCACAATCTCCATTGTTCTCTCAGGTTTCACAGCTGCAAAGGTTGTTTCCTCTTCCAGAAAGCAGCTCTCCTCCCTGCAAAGCTGCACAGCAGCTCCATGACAGGAAGGATCTTTTGTATTTTTTCACTTCTTTGGTGGGGTGGGGACTGACCTTGTTCACTCTTCATTGCTTGTATCACCCAACCCAATTAACTTAATATTCCATGACCTGAGCAGCTCAGTGGATCTCAGGTGGCTGGGGCTTAAGAAGGCATTTACTCTGTGTGTGCTAGTCTTGACAAAAATGATTTGAGAGATGTCTCTTAAATTCCTTAATCTTTTTATATTTAATAAAAATAAAACAACTTTTACCTTATATATAATGGTTAGAAGATAGGCCAAGAATATACGAATAAAATATGTTAAAGCCTGTTTAACTGATTAACTGTGTTCCTTGGAGACACTCTTGCCTAAGTGTGCTATTTACTCTGAACAGTTCTTATCTAAGAGGATCCTTTAAATAACAGGCTTTTTTTTTTTTTTTTTTTTTTTT
>PPHD01009987.1:7816-20099 GCA_002909625.1 Bambusicola thoracicus | reverse complement strand
AAAATCCTTTCCGCCCCAGGGAAGGTTTGGGGGTCCCCTCCCACGGGGCCGCACCCTGAGCGCACGGGGCAGCCGCACCCCTCGCCCCCCACGCGGGATCCGGCGCTGCTCCGCGGGACGGGGGGGGGTCCCTCGTGGGGGAAGCGGGGCACCGGAGGCCGCCAGGGCAGGGGCCTCTCGGGCCGTGCTGCGGGCAGCACCAGCCCCCCCACCCCCCCCTGCTCCCCCCCCCGGGCGGGCAGCCCCGTGGAGTAACTCCGCGGTTGGGACCCCGAAGAGGAGAGGAGCGTCCCCAGAAAGCCAGCGGGGATCCGGGGTCGGAGCCCGAAGGGGGAAGGAGCAGAGGGTGAAGCACGAGGGGAAAGAAAAGCTCCCCCCTGAAATCGCCCCGCCGCCTCCGCCGCGCATCAGCCGGGCTGCAAAGCACCGCGCCCCCCCCTTACCACTTGCAGCATCTGGGGGCTGCTCCTCGGAGTTGATGTGCTGGGGCTTCGCCTGCTTCCGTCGCGACATGGTGCACCAGCATCGGGAGCAAAATAGTAGCAATTATTTTCCTCTTCACAACAAATTCCTAGAGTTGGGAAATTACCCCCATTGGGCGGAATGCGCATGTCAGAGTAATTATGATTATCAATAATGCATTGCGATTTATCATGGGTCCCTGACAGCTGATTGGCCTGAGTCCAAGGGCTCACAGATTATTCAAATAAGGTCCATTGATCAGGGCGCACCGGGGCACGCTGGGCGATGTAGTCCCGGCCCGGCCCCGCGCGGCGACAAAGGCGGTGCGGCCGCGGGGGGGGGGAGCAGATCCCGCTCGGGGAGTAAACAGACGCGCGGCGGGGGGACAATACTGCGTTATCTCACCTGCGCTTTTTGTATTGCACTTCTGAGATAATTTTTTTCTTTTCCCTCCCTAAAGAAAGCAAGCGAGCAGGAGCTCGGGACAATGCTAACCCCCCTTGTCGGTAGATAAGGTGGAAAAGAAAGAGCAGCGATTGTCCGAAGCGGGGTCTGCCGGTGCTGCAGCACGTTGAGGGGCTTTACGAGCGGATCCAGACGGCGCGTAATTACGCTTGGCGTTGGTTCATTTGTTTAAAGCCGCCTTTTAAGTCTCGCTTTCTGGGGAAGAGACAAAATCGAGCCGGGCGCTTTTTTGAAAGCAAATAAAAAACGTTGCACGCGTGAAGGATTCGTGTGAAAAACTCGAAGCGAGCGATGGCGCGCCCCGCCTTAGCTGTGTCAATACAGAGCGGGATCCTTTTCGTATTTTCCCTCCCGTTTGATCCCACGTGAAAATGCACCACCGTTCCCCCCCCGGGCCCCAGCCGGGTCACCGCCCCGCCGCCAGCCGTGGCACGGAGCCGTGCGCTCCGCCCCCGCTCCCATCGCAGCGCGGCGGAGCCCACCGACGTGGCACGGGGACGGTGTGCGGCTGCGGGGCGCTTTGGAAGCGTGGGCTGCAAAACGGGCGTGGAAGTGCTGAGCTCCTCTGCTTTCGTGCTGAACCCCATGCAGGGACTGTGCTGTGAAAAAATGGGGTGGGGTGACAGAAGGCACCGGAGAGTGCTTGATTTGGCCGAGCGGTGATTGAATCATAGAATCGTAGAATGTCCTGGGTTGAAAAGGCCCGCAGTGATCATCTGGTTCCAACCCCCTGCTGTGTGCAGGGTCGCCAACCACCAGCCCGGGCTGCCCAGAACCACATCCAGCCTGGCCTTGAATGCCTCCAGGGACGGGATTGCGTTAATGTGGGTTCAGAAGATGGAGGTTCGGCCTGTTGGACTCCACGTTTATTTGCCATTGCGTCCCGCAGCAAACTGCTTACTGGGGTCTGCGCCTCAGTATCCCACTTGTAAAATGAGGACGGTGTTTCCCCAGCTGTAAAGCTGCGGGAGTGCGAACATCAATCCATAGAGCTGCGGGTGGAGGGGGTGGGGGGATGACTCAGGAGAGTGATTTCGAGAGAAAAAGCCAAATCTTGCTGGAAGGTGGGGGGAGGAAACAGTGGTACGCGACAGGGCGGTGCCGTTGCCACAGCCATTGCACAATGCCACAGTCTCATTTTCCTGGTGACTTTATCAGCATTTTTATCAGCAAAATTTGGGATCTGTACCATTACTTTAAAGTTTGTGCTGTGGACACGGCCATGCCAGGTGCCCGTAGCACTGCAGGACCGACTGCTTTGAGATTTGTGTGGGTCAGCCGTGGAAGCACCTTAGCATTGCAGACCTGGGGGAGCAGCGCACCGTGATCCGCTTGGTTATATGTTCTCCTGGAGTTTTGTTTTCCTTTTGGAGTGTCTCTCGAGGGGTTTTATTTAGGGAAGGATAATGCAAATCTTAGAGAAGATGTGGCAGAGCAGAAGGTATCGCCCTCCTCCTCGGACAGCTGCTGCAGGTTGGGGGGCAAATTCTGTTTTTCACACCGCTTTCTTTGTCCTTTCCCTGCACACAAATATCACTGCCTCACAAAGCCCTCCTCTTGATGGGGTATTCTTTACACACAGGAGAATCTCTGTATTTACTAATAGAGAATAGCACAGATTAACAGGTATTTAATATCATTTTTATCTGGTGTTCCTCCACCCTCACACTTCCCAAAGAACTCCCTGTATCTGTTAGTTTAGCCAGCACTTTGAAATGCTCTTTGTCTCCAAAGTGTGTCCTGGGGAAATAGACTGTTAAACGTGATTGATAGCAATTGATCCACAGTTAGGTATTTACATTGATGAATTTTCTCCTTTTACACTTGATATGCTCAGTATAACCAACAGATTGTCATTTATTACACATAATGCTGCCGGCCCACACCAGTGTATTTATTAAATACGCCGCTTTAGGTGTCATGCTGAGAGCCAGACAGCCCTGTACAGTAGATCCATATTTAAAATGGGCATCTCACGTGGAGCATTTGTACTGAATTTAAAAGAATATATTATATGAAATCAATGGAAGTTTTGGTATTGATTTCAGAGGCTGGGAGTTTCAGTCGGTATGGCTCTATCGCAGTGAGAGAACTGAAGGGGAGTTGGGAAGCATTGAATTAGGGCAGAAAAAAGCAAGATGCTGTATGAGGGGATGGGAAGGCAGCAGGAGAAGGAGGAAGCACAGCCGGCTGGGAAATATGGGCAGAGGAGAAATGTGCCCAAAAAACTTTGCTCAGAAGCTGTTCCCACTGAGCAGTGATTATGAATAGGCAGAGCTGAGTGGTTACATCATATGCAGAAGGCATGTGGCTCGGCTTCAGCCCGGTCCTATGGATTAGCCCGATTACAGCTTCTGGACTTGAAAAATTGCAGGCTGCCTTTTCTGGGTGGATGCTTATTTATTTTTTCAGGAACAGTCAGGAGGGACAAACTGCTGCCACCCACCTCCAGCGCCGGGCATTCCTGGTGGCAGGAGTGCTGCCAGCACTGTGCAGCCCCGCGCTGGGGCCGCCAATGGCAGCTCGCAGTGCTGTGCAGTGTGAGCGCTGCACCCATTGCACCTTCACTGCTGGCAGCAGCAGCCGCACTCCGCTCTGCCGGCCGGGAGGTTTCTATGTGCAGAGTGGCACTGCCAGACGAGTGGGGCTGTGGTTATAACTTTGCCACATTCCCAATAACTGCGCTCCACCAGCTGGGATTTCTACAAAGAGATTGCATTATTTGGCATTTTTGAGGCAATATCTGGGCATTGATAGTGGGGCTGAGGAGAGGATGAGGAGTGTGGAGGTGGCAGTATCTTCACGCCTCCAATGAAGTGTGGGAAGGTGAAGGAGATAGAAGCTGTTGGGGCTGTAAGAAGCACCCGTTGGAGTTCCCCTCCCTCTTCATCCTGTCCCACTCAGGTTGACCACGCTGCTATTTCTAAGGCATTTTATAATGCTACAGAAATACCACCTGCTTAACATTAATACTGCTGATGGGGCACCAATCCCTGTGCATTCTGTGCCATCACAAATGAAAGATGTTTTGCCACAGATGCCTCTGACTGGAGATGCAGGAAGCGGCTCCAGGGGAGCTGAGGGGTAAGGTTGGAACTGTAACTGTGTGAAAGAGCCACCAACTGGCTCCGGCTGGGAGGAATGAGAGGCATGTGGGCTCGGCAGGTAAACAAACAAACTGGGGATGTTTGTTAAAATGCCCGAGCGTTTCATCCAGGCGAGAGTAAACACCATCAGCTCCATTTCTCACAGCACGAGAAGCGTCCTAATGTAATATCTTGTATTAGGTGGCAGAAGTGAGGGATCCACCTTTGCCCAAGTTTACAAACCGCATATTTTAAGGAACGGATTAACTTTGCTTAGCGAATAGCTTGCACTCCGCTCTGCAACATTTATTCATTTTCAAACACTTCTTTGCTTCTGAATAAACACTAAGATCAGAGGTAAGTGTAACTCATCGCTGCGGTGCTGCCTTCATTGAATTTCGTGACCCAGTGGTACATCCCAGATAGTAACAGGAGTCCTGTGAGATCGTTTCCTCCCAGACAAGGTACACAAACTTTTTTTAACACTAAGCTGTAAAGGAGCCTTCAGAGAAGTCTCATTACTGACCTTTTTGCAGGGGAGGACCTAGCAGTGCATCCAGGAGTCCCGGTTAACCATGTGCCCGGGGCATCGGGGCGGGCATGTTCAGAACTAGGAGTTAAGCCAATGGGTTTTGATTACGAGATATATATGTATATTTAATGAGTACCAAACCATATCTGAATGTGATAGTAAAATCCTTAATCAAGTGGCTATGCTGAATGCAATTCGGTAGGTAACTAACTAGGATGTCCTCCCCCCGTATGCTTATTGTCTTGGATAACCAATGAGAGACTTGCACGTATTATTGCTTCATTATTTGTCAATACTTTGTGCCACTGTGCTCTCCCAAAATACTGCTCCTTGCAGCTGGTGAAGGGCTCATGAGACACATTGCCTGTCATGGTACAGAGCTGACTTTGTTTCAAGACATCTCTTCCCAGGTTGCAAGGAAAGTCTGCTGAATTCATGCAGGGAATTCTCAAAGCAACAGCTCAGAGGATGATGTGTTTCCTTCTTCATGTTAATGAAGCACTGAGATCGAAATTGAATTATGTCAAAATATCAATTAGCAGGGCTTTCTACTTAGCAACATTAGCTTTCACTCTCTGCTTTTATGACTTATGCTTACTAATAAATGTATTTGATGTAGATCTAATTCTATTTCTTTTGCTACAGCAGTTTCTCCATTGCTTATATCAGTTCTGTCCTGGTCCTGACTCCGGCTGGTTTCTTTGGGGGTGAGTTTGGTTCATGCCATTCCTGATGGTGGGCTGACAACCAATTGTTGGTGGGTTTCCGAGCATGAGCAAGTTTTGGAGGTGCCATCTGGTCTTTGACAGCTCAGCTGTTATTAAAAACAAAACAAAACAAAACATAAAACAACAAGAAGCCACAGCAGCAACTAAAACCAAACCAAACAAACCCAGACCTGAGCCCTCCATCTTCGTCTGGTTGGAACACAACGGGGAGGGAAAACACCAAGAGCCAAACATTATCACTTAAACCATACACAGAACGAAGCCAATACTGAGTTATCTGAATGAGGGGCTGAAAGCAGAAAAAGGACATACATGCATTGCACAGCTTGAAGTGTCAGCTTGTAGGCAGAATGGTGAGTTAGGTGTCTGGAAGGATCGAGCTTAGTAGTGTTGGTTTGTTTACTAATGCTGTGAATAAGATGGAAAACTGATGGAATGTAACAGTGTGGTGACTTTTGCATCTGAATTATTCTGTTTTTACGATGTGTGGATCATGTACTGAGTGTAAAGTTTGGCAAGATGTCACCCATTCTCCTCATTCCAACTTCCCTGCAGATTAATTGGTGACCCCAAGCCTTGAAGGCAGCAGTACGTTCTCTCTGCTGCAAGTAATGTTCGTTCAGAACACTCTGATTTAAATGTATTTATCTAGTTTTGCTGAAATGCCCCTTGAAATTGCCCCTTTAAATGAAGGATGATAGCAGTTCTGTCTGATTCATGCAGATGTTGAAGTGCCACGGCAACGAGCTGTGAATGAATCACCAAATGTAAAACTACACACCTAACTCTAGGCAGGACATTATTTTTTAGTGTTAGGTCATCCACTGTTTGTGTACCACTTCCCCAGGTGGCTGAAACACACTTCACTCTTCAGTGGGGCAGACGTACAACCCTCAGAGTTGGAAGAGGGGATTTGGCCTTGGTGGATAAACACACTGAAACTGAGCAGTTGCGATGTGGGACAGAAGTAATTAAGTTTAATAGCAGCTCCTCGGTATGATTAAACACAATAGGACATCTTTGCTGTTTTGCTAGCCAGGGTCACTTCAGCCAGTCGATTCTGGTATAAAGTAAAACCAAAAAGCTGCAAAGTATTCCCTGCTATGAAGATCAGTTGTTTCACTGTAACCCCATTCACGCTGGCTGATCAGACTGGTTTAGGACTTGGTTTTTTTGATGCTGGTTAGTTGCATTTTCTGATATCATACTAACTCAGCAGGAGCCGCTAGCAGAGCTATTTCCGTCTGTCTGGCTCCCCTCACAGCTCTTTCACACTGCCTGCTTCTATACCTACAGAACCCTTAACGTGTCTGCAGCGGTGCACCATGGCCTTGCACTTCTGTGTCTGTCAGCTGGCCTGTCCCTTAATGTGCGCCGCTAAAATATTGGATGGATCTGGCTGGGCCCAGAAGTCCTTATTAAGCTCGTTTGTAATTAGAAGCTTGGCAGATAGCTAGATGCAAGTAAAACTGATGCAGTGTTTGGCTGTTAGATGAAGAGAGGTCCTGTGCAAACCTCCCCCTTCTCTGCTGGCTCCAGCTGTAAGCTGGTTATCCCTGATTACAAGAGTTCAACAGCCTGAATTTTAGTTTTGTCGTGTTAGCTAAAGTGCAGTCTACTCTACAACTTTAACTAGATTAAAAGACTGATCAGCTATAATTGGAGTCTCTGATTGAATTAGATTGGGATTACAAATATAATTGGATACTACCCTATGTGAAGCACTTCAAAGGATTTATATCTTCAGAGCATGGAAGCCGAAAAATCAAGAGACTCTGGGAAAGCCTTGATGCTTCCTGTGTGAACGAAGCTGTCCTGTACTGTTCCTCTGCCTTCAGCAGAAAGGCATTATTTGAAAAACAAAAGGCTAAACAGCCTTTCGACATACATTCCCAAGTAAAGGCAACATAACCTTGCAGTTTCATAACCTTGCTAGTGATCCGGCCAGATTAGGTTAAAACTGTGCCTGAAAGGAGCTTTAAAACCCAGTAACAAGTCCTAAGTATGGACTAATAGGCCTCAGGTTTTATTGTAGGATATAAGCTAGGAGCCAGGTTGAAGCAATGAATTCCTTTTGCTGACATGGCTTTTGCAGACATTTCCATTTGAAAAGAGCAGTTGGTTGAACAATGGTCTCAGCGCTGGTTCAGTGCTTGACACCTTGCAGCATGTAAAGGACAAAGGCTTGGAAACTTTTTTTCCCCCATATGATATCTTTTCCTGTTTGGGGCCTTTGGCCTTTGCGCTGCTGAGAGCCTCGAGCCACCAGAGCTGTGGTTAAGTAGGTCACACCATAAACAGGCTTATCAGCATAACAGCAGGTTCATAATTCAAGCAGGAATACGTTTTGTGAGAGAAGTGAAACAAATCCAGCAGCCCCTTCACTGCGCATCCTTCCCCCAAAACAAACTCAGAATTTGACCCTCACAGATCCAGTCCTGCTTCACTGTGAGGGTCCACAGAGATATCAGCTTTATGTGGGGGTGGCCGTGGTGCTCTGCTGTGGCTTTGGGTCTCTTCAGTCTTCTACGCCTTGGCCTCATTCAGTCTTCTCTCCTAATCCTCAGAAACCTTCAAATATTCAGGCTGATATGGAAATAAATTGCACGAGACGTTTCAGGGGAAGGCGTCCACCCTGGGGTGCTTCTTGGTTGGTTTGGGGATGCTCTGTTGTTACCTTCTGCTTCGGGTTTCATCATGAAGTTGCTCTTTGTGTAAGGGCTGCTGACCCGGAGTCATACGGTGCTCACCCCAGGAGGCTCAAAGTGCCTTTCCACACATGAAATATTGTTTAGAAGATAAAAGTGACCTCAGCAGTTCTATAATCCCCTGAGCCATTCCTTGTAATGCTCTGGATCCCGGCTCCCTGCACAGACATGCCAGAGCAGCAGAGCCTCTTTGCAGGATGCTCACTTCATAAATGATGGCCCACACGTCCGCGTTCACCCACGCTGGCTGCTGGCTGTTAGTGGCACCAGTGTTCAAAGGAACTCCAGGACAAACCGCATCTCATTTGTTGGGTATTTTTTTGACACTCCACAACGGGGTATTTTCAGGGACAATGACAGATGCATTAAAGCAATGCCATACCCCAAAAGAAAACCTATAATCACAAAACAAAGCAAAACAAAACAAAACAAAACAAAGCTATGGGACTCTCGGCTCCTCTGTAACAGAACATGAACAGCTAGGAGAGGTTTTATTTATGTCATACGTATACACAAGATTTATGCTTGCAATTAAGTTTCAGTGTAAATTAGACTCGCCTGCACGTCTGTTTAATTGCAGGTGCAAAACAACTCGTTAAAACATCTTCTTCCCCTCTCGGGTCCGTAAGGGGTTCACATCTGAGCTTCACAGCTCCGCATGTACTTTGCAGATGCCGGTTGTGCCTTCCAAAAGCAACAGACTTAAACTCTGAAGTGTTCAGATGGTAAATGGTGTCTTCCACATTTTAATTAACATGGTAATCCAACAAAAAGTCCTTTTCTTTTGTTTCAGTATATAATTCCCTCAGTTTTGCACATCAAGAGAGTATAAACCAAATCCAAATATTGATACACGCTGAGGCTGTAGATAGAAGTGAAAAGGTACCTTTCTTGTGCTTGAGATTTTCCAATTTCTAAGCCCGGTGTTATGTGACAACTTTAGCATGAGCAATCTTTATCTCTGTGCAGTTAATTGAGAGAGCTCAGATTACCCCAGGAGCCAATCGCTCCGGGTGGGGGTTGCTGTAATTTAGGACAGCAGGAATTTTGACTCCAAGAACAATTCTTTTCAAACTTTGCTTTTCATCTCCGCGATCAGCTTTTGCATTTTCAGAGAGGAGCAAAGCAGCAGCACGGCGGGGCTGGGCAGTCACCTTGGATGCACTGAAGGCCGACCGAAGAGAGGGAAACATTGCCGTTTCCTTTATTTACTAAGCTCGCACCATTCCCGACTGTGTGTGACTTGACAACGATATATTGATTCTCCAGGAGTTTCTTCTTACATTTACAGAAGAAAACGAAATTACTGATTGGAAAGAAAAACCTCTTTGTTCTGTTTTGTAAAGAAAATGTTTGCGTTTTTTGTTGTTGCTGTTGTTTTTTCCTCCTGTGTTTGGAAGAAATAGGAATGCATTAAAAGAAGAAAAGGAGAAAGAAGATGATGTTACAGGAATCCATGCAGAGAGTTGGGTGAAGGAACATCCTGTATGATTTTTAGAAGATCATTTCTCATATACTAAATTTCCTCCTAAGCTCCTCTGGTTGCAGTTTGATTCCTGAGGTTTGCTGGTAGGCTTTGGGATGCTGAAACCTGTTTGTATTGTTCTTTGGAGAAAAATAAAGAGGAGAAAACTTGGGGGCCACCTGAGGCAGCCCTGAAAAACGCATTTATTTATCAGCCCTGCAGCTGTGTCAACGAGGTGTAACACTGTTGCCCGAGGGCTGACAGACTTGGTCATGCATCATTGATTTGCAGGGCGTTCCCTCAACATCGTGGGACTGCAGAACATCCCAAGTGGCATCCCACGAACAGCTCAGCCCCCGGCCCCACACACAACCACCCCAAAGCCAACCCTCTGTCCCAGTGATGTTCCACCACTCTTTGGGGTGCAGCATTCCCCCATCCATCCCCTCCTCAGAGCCATCCCCCCGGTCCCCATTGCCCCATGAGGAGCTGCAGCCATTGCTGGGCCTCCCCTCAGTCTCTGCTCCAGGCTGAACAAACCAAGGGAGCTCAGCTGCTCATCACACACCATGTGTGCGCCAGATCCCCATCTTTGTGGCCTCCATTAGAGACTGACCAGCAAGCAGGCTGTCACCCTCATTTCCCCTTCTATCTCGGGCAATCAGTTATTCGCAGTGCTTTATGAACACAGAAGATGACAAAGATGCAATCAGGAGAAGCGGTGTTTTCTCTCAGGGTGAAGTTACTGCATAAAGATGGGAGAAGGCTTTAGTTTGGGTGCTGTAAGACTTTGGATGGGTTCCCATGTTCATGGAGCCAGCTTTAGCCTGATGGCATTTAGCATCAGCACTGAACAGCATCACAGCTAGGTGCTCCTTCCTTTCTCCTGCGCTTTTTATGCTGCAGTCACTGAGAAACAGCCAGCGAAGAAGTTGCTAACTCAGCCAGATCATTTCCTCAGACCACAGCTGGAAAGAAATCGTTTGTGGGCGCAGGGGATGGGCATGGGGCTGGAGCAGGCGTAGGTGGCTCTGGGGACACCCAGCATTACCTGCTCCAAGTTGCCCTTCTTGTGCCAAACCCCCACCAGCACAGCTCACCGGGACAGCATCAGCTCGCAGCACTTGCGAGTTTGAAGAAGGCTGCGCTTTTTGTTTGTTTACTTCGTTCCTTTTTTGTCACTACTGTAAATTCACGTCCAGGAAAGGGGAAATTAGTCTGCAATTATGTACTTATTAGGCATTCTGAAGCTCAGTTAATACATTCTGTAACCCTTTGAGATGTGGGGGAGGTCTGCTGGATGCGCAACGTAGACAAACACTGGCAGTTTCTCCCTCCAGCTTTGTTTCCCTGTGTTTTCAATTCAATAGACAGTGCTGTGTGTAAAGATGACTGAACTCAGATCAGTCGGGCTGTAACTGCAGCTACCCGTGTTTGGCTGGGAGTCAGCCTGGCTGTGCGTTATTTCAGGCCCTGCCTGTATGAATGGAGTTGCTTCAGCACGAGGAATTTTGCAGCAATAGCCCGGGGCAGCCATACACAAACAAGCAGCCGCTCAGGGAGGAATACTCTGAATGAGTAACCCAGGATACAGTTTCCTGGGCTAGGGTTGGTTTACCTCAAGTCGCGGAATTCTATAATAGGGACATCACTTTTTTTGTTTGCTTTAAGATACTCTACCCCATCTTTTTCTAATGAGGGACTGGGGGTGTTCCCCAGGGCTAAGCTGCTTTTCACATATTTCGGTATCTACAGGGATTTATCGGGAACAGTTATGCTAAAATAAGGCATTATATAGCTAAGGGCTTGCAAGGAGCTTGAAATTTCAGGAAACAAAGAAAGGATTGACAGTGTGTGAAGCCCACATGCATACCACAGTGCGAACCCCGGTTTGCTTGTCCCGGGGGTGTTGCAGGCTGTCCCCTAATTTCTGTACAGCTCTGCCAGTGAAGACCATGAACACGTTTAGCTCACCTGATGCTCCACCTAGCAAAAGCGTGCTACTGATAATACGAAATAGGAAGGACAAAAATCATCCATAGGTTCACCTGTGTAGCCAAAGGAATGGGCTCTCCAGCTTTTCCTTTGGGACGTCCCTCCACAGCCAGAGGACATCCCGCACATACGCTGTCCTACCCCATGGGTGGCTGCAGATGGGCTCTGGCCCAGCATGGCAGCCTGTCAGCCTCAATCCTGCCTTGCTCCTTATCAGCATTCATTCAAGGAACACTGATTGTATTTATTCAGGCTTTTCATGGAATTGTGTGTTATCTGCAATACGTTACGGAAATTCCATCCATGCATTTCTGAGAAAAGAGGGAAAAAGCTCTAATTCAGTGGTGCCTGTCTGAGGATGCATGCCTGCAAACTTCCCGAGTTCTGGGGACGTTCCAATACATGGCCAGCTGATGGCACTTCTGGAAATGAATGCCTGCTTTCAGAGCACTCACTGTTGTATCGAGCGGTTTCTTGATACAAACTGTTGGGTCTCGGGTTACCAGCTCCCACGATATTTGATGTTTCATTTAGAACTGAAGTTCTTAGAGAAACAAATGGTTGTATGAGAAGCTTTTCTTCCGTGGACCTGTGAAGTAATCTTAAAACATGAGATAACAAAGAACATCTTGAAAATGTGGGGTCTCCGTGGGGTTCACCCCAAGGTCACGATCTCCAGAGAGTAAACAGAACATTTCCAGAATATATATGGATGGATGAATGGATGGATGGATGGATAGGTAGGTAGATAGAAAAATCTCAGGGGTTTATTCTAGAGCTTTATGGGAAATCTAAGCTAATAACCATCATTTCCTTCCACCTGGGGGGGGGGGGGGGGGGGG
>PPHD01009986.1:0-20099 GCA_002909625.1 Bambusicola thoracicus | reverse complement strand
AATATTACTTATTCAAAATTTAAATGTAGTAGTTATAGCAAACTGAAAATGCCATGTAATTATTTTTACTCTGTTCGTAAGAGATGCTAAGTAGATCTATGATCAAGAAAATGTGAAATGGCTAATTATTCACAATTTTTTTGGGTGGGTAGAAGGAAATTTTTTTTTTCCTGCTGATAACATTTGAAGCCTACAGCATTCAGCATTTTGCCTTCTACATGTTGAAGTACATGAAGAAATTGGTAAAAGTGTTCTATTGGGCTTCTTTAATTTTTGCACACAGCGAGAAAAGATTTCTCAAAAGCTTATTTAAAGGAATTCCTTAAACTGTTTAGAATAAATCATTGTAAGCCTGATTTATTGTGCTTGACTATACATCAAAATGGCAAACCTACAATGTGTTTTGCTTTGTGTGTGGGGGGAAGTTGCATATATTTTCTGGCTTTTTAATCCTATTTAAAGGAGGTCTTTTTCATCTGTTTCATCAGAAATTCATAGTCCATCCTCAGCATCTCTGGGTGACTGCAGAAGACATAGAATTGTGGCATCACAGCAGATTGGAAGTTGAGCGAGTTGAGGGTAAAAACTTTTGATACAATTATTGACAGCTGTGACAGGTTACGTGAAATATTTCTTCAGAACAGTAGAGGTTTCTATTTTAAATATGAAAATCTCTAGAAACAAAAGTAGTATGACTTCAGAAATAAAGAAACTTGAAGGTATTTGCACTGTCTTGGCTTAAGGAAGAAGGAAGAGAAGAAGTATAATATTTTAACATGGAAGTTCTTGCGTACCACAAAAAATACAGGAAGTTCTTGCGTACCACAAAAAATACAGAAAATGCATTACTCTGTTAAAATATGTAATGCAGGTGGATTTTAAGCCAGAGTGGATTAAGATAAATGGGACGAAAAGCTTGCATGCCGAATGTTAATGCTGTGTATGGGCATTTGTGTAACACTGGATGATTGAAGGCCTATAATGAAATACTGAGTTAGTAAATGCAGTGCTGTTGGCAGCTGCTACTTTGTGAAAAGCAGTATGTATTTGAATAATCTGAATTTTTATGGCTTCTTTCACAGATTGTTTAGTCTAGCCTTAGAAGAGAAACAAAAAGTAATATACTATCAGATATTTCTTTCAGGGGAGAGGGGAGAGATAGGAGAGAGAACTTAATTTTTAATTACTAGAATTATTGGTAACATCTTTATTTTAATTTCTTTAGACTATGTCTGAATGTATCCAGCTCTCATTTGCTGTTTGTAGAATTGGCATTTACACGGTAAGGCAATGTTCTGACTAAGTAACTTTTGTTAGTGTTAACTCCGCTATGCTGAAGTTACATAGTTTTTTGGGGGGATTGGGATTAATTAATGCAGTTAGTAAAAAGGGTTTGATTTATTAGCTTCCATAACAGAACGCAGCATGGTTTATCCACTTAGAGTTTTTTTGAATACAAGGACAGAAAAAAAAGTGTTTTCCACTTTAATTAAAAAGAAAAATCCTACCAACCTTTTGTGGTAAGAAAAATTGGAATTCTTACACATGAGTTACTGAGAATTCAGGTATAACTTAATGGCTGAAGGATTTGTATACTTTGCTTTGAAATATCAATTATGTTTGAGCAATGTGGTGTATTAAAATGTTAGCTAAATGTATATACTGTTGTGAGCGTAGCTTTGAGTGCCATAACGTTATCCAAGTCCTGTTGTTAAATCTCCCAAACCTTAATTAAGTCATTCCAAAGAAAAATGTTATTTCATACTGTTTTAAATGTGAATGTCCCAAGGATGCCGAGATTTCCTTAAAATTTCACCTTCCTCCTAATTGCTTCTTTTAATAATGATGAAAATAGAGAGAAATTAATTGAGTAAGCTCTATTTACATGTAATATATACAACACTTGCCTGAATCATGCTTCGAATCTTGGAGCTTTTGACGTGAGAGTGCTGCTCCAACTGTTAATGGTACTTAGGAAGAAACCTGAAACATGCAATTTCCTATTTTACTAGGTGGTAAAGGCCAAGGGTGTCTGAATTTTGAACAGCTGCAATGCTGTTCCAAAGCCACACGCTGATGATGCTTGCTTGGGAACTGGACTGCAAAGCTTAAAATTTGTTTTTATTCTTAGAATTCAGTACCAGGTGGGATTTAGTATCTCCCAAAGTGTTCCTTCTGTACCTTTCTGCGACATTTGCCTGTGTTCCATTTTCAGCATCTAATAGACTCTGTTCTAAGTAAGAGAACATAACAGGTTTGGGAAGCATATACAAAATACTCCTGGAAGAAACTGCTACTTGTATTAAAAGAATTGTTTAGCTGTGGTATTTAAGATCCTTAGCAAGATCTTCTTTCTCCAAATTCTTACATGATAAGAGTATGCTTATCTTGAAGTATCAAAACAGGCTACAGCATGAGGTTTTAATGGCTGCAAAGTATGCAGACCATCTGCCAGCTCTTTAAAAGGCTTTATTAAGCTGTCCAAATTCATTTGAAAGAATGTCCAAATATGATTGTGTGTATTGCAGAACTGAGTACAAGCAGTATGTGAAGCAGAATAGTCCCACTGATAATAATTTGTTCTGTTTATGTTTAAAACAGATAAATTTGGTGTTCCTACTACAGTTCGTTGTGAAGTGATGATAGCTGCAGTTATAGTGGTGGTTGGATAATTGATATTTTGTTGTGGCCTTTAGTCAGACATAACCCTTAATTTCACTGCATGTTTTATATTACAAGATACAAATTGTTTGTGAGAGCACTGAAAGGGATGGATTTCCTTGACTACTGGAACTGCAAGTGAGGAGGCTGATGAGTACACTTCAGAGCATAGAGAGATGCGCTGCTGTGGACAAAGTACAGAGGGAAGACACGCCTTATGTGTAAAGTGTATGTGGAAGTTAAAAGAGCTGCTGTGGGAAAGTGCTTGTTGTGTAGAGCACTTGCTTATAAGAAGGTGCCTGCTATTTGAAAAGTGGCTTTCAGTTGATCTGACTGAGGAGAGTGTCTGAATGGCTTTGGTTTCCACGTTAAGGGAGAGAATTGCTGATGTGAACACTATGCAGAAATGAAGTGTGATCGTTCCTCTCTCCACATTTTGTTCTGTTCTTGCTCAGTCATGTAACTCAGTCCCTGGATTTGTTGCTCAGGTATGTGAGCAATCTGTCAGCAAATACAGTGCTCGGCACTGATAGTCAGGAAGCAAAACAAAACATCATATTTTCTCTCTTATCAATCCCTTATATCTTGTATTTTGTACTTTCTACTGCGTGTTGTTTTGCAGATTTAACAGATTTTTAATTTTTTTTTTTTTTTTTTTTTTTTGTGACAAAATGTGACAAAAAAACTAGGCAGTCTGTCAAGTACCAGTTCTTAGCAATTCTATGTGTTCAGTTTGTGCTGTATTATTTGGACACTTCCTGTTCTACACGTCCTTGTAGAGCACTATAAGTATCTTGTAAAGACTTGTAGTCCTTTGGACTACAGACATCTCAATTGTTAGTCTGTTATCAGGCTGCTTATCGGTAACTCTCCTGAGTACCCATTACTTCAGCTGTACTACTGCATTAACGAGGCTTCCTGTTTTTCAGGCCTGTACAGATTACGAGAAAGAGGAAGGGTTTATATAGATATCTATATCAGAAGTGCCTGTGTCACTTTCAGTTATTGTGACTAAGAGGCTAAAGCTTTGTTCTCTTGAGCTAGGAAGAGCACAGGTCCTTGCAAAACTGCAGAAAGATGTGGTATCCATTTAGAGGGGGTTAAACCAGATGAGTCCTTGGGAGAAGGAGAAAAACAATGGTGGTTAATGTGAAAACTGCATAGGTATTTGTAAGGAACTGATGTTGAAAAGTATCCTAAAATGAAAACATTATAAGGAGCTGAAATGGAAAATGTGGGGTTAGAAAACAACCAACAACCAACTGAAATAGAGCTCCATTTCCTCCGTGAACCTGACACAACTAGTACCTTCTTGGCAGAAGTACCAGCCTTTTCAGACTTTCTCTTTGTTCCTCTTTGCTAGTGTATGAGTCAGTGGCAGCACTGGGAACAGGTAGATGTGTTAGTTTCTAACTCTCCATGGTTGTGGAGATTGTAAGCTCATAAGAGCTTGGAGCAAAGCTTTACAGGCATTTATGCTGTTATCATTAACTGCTTTTATGTGTCTGATGTATTATTTTTAACCAAATGAGAATAGTAGTGAGATGACTGTAAAGAGTCCAACCTACATGAACTTCAGTGGAAAAATAATCTGAAGTTTGCTGTACTTCTTGTAAAATAGTTTTCATGGTGGTATGTTGGCTACCTTTATAACTGTTTCGGACTCCAGAGATGATGTTGTGGAAACGTGCTTGTATGCTTACACATTGTATCTGGAAGGCCCTCTGATATTCTGTACTAAACTTTTTATACTAAAATACACCCCCTATCCTCCAATGTCCCCAAGAATAAGCAAAAAGACTTCTGATTTTCCTGTTGCATGTTGGCCTGGAGAACAACAAGAAAGGAAGCCTCTGCAGTGGTGAGAACCACGCAGAACTTAGGAAGCCTGATCTGGGACGTATTAGGATGAAAAAATAGAAAATAAGACTTTACATTCTTGAAAAATTAGAAAGTAATAATTTTCCTTGACTTAGAACATGGCATCAATAGATAAACAATTAGGGAAAACTCATTTAAACGTAATTCAGATAACAAAAGACTCTCTGCAGAGCTTTCTCCTCACATGCCAAGTATGGCAAAACTGATTTACTCCAGCAGCATTGCATCAGTGTTGGCATCTTCTTCACGAAAATGATGAGTCATGGGTACTTGGTATTGGTAGCCTTTTGGTTTGAATTTGTGCAATGATGTGGGAATAAACGATGTTTTATAAAGCAGTGCTTACTATAGTTTATATATGGTAAGCATAGTAAATGATGCAAATGTTGTGTTTTTAGTTCTCTAGTTTACTTTGGATTAGCTTACATTTGTCATTGTTTATAATGACGGTGATAAGTTAATGTCTTGAAAATGGCTTGACTGGAAACAACTGTTATTGCAAGGAATTTTTCTGGTATAAAAAGAAGGCAGAATTAGCATTTGTTCATGAAGTGGTGGAGGGAAGGCTCTTAAGAGAAGCCAGCTGTGGTGGTAACTAAAGGCAGTCATGGAATAGAAGGCAACCATGGGGAGTGTGTTTGGAAAGGTTCGTGAGCCAGCCTGTGACTTACAGTATAGAAGGCTTCCTGTGCGACTCTTCCCCTCCCTGATGAGGTTTCCCGTTGGAAAATGCAAAGTTAAAGTAATAACAGAGCTCATATAGCATATCCTGTCTACTCCTCCCTTTCCCATGTCATGTCCTTGACATGAGCAGCAAAACAAAGGCACAAAAAGGCAGCAGGAAAAAATCCTTTCATGTTCTACCCTTTGGGAAATGCAGGCAGTCCCATTCACAGTTACTGTTGATGTTGTATGGGTGGACTGCTGGAAAGGTATCAATGTTTGGGCTTCCAGCTTTAAATAAAAGTAACATACTATCACTAGCATATCTATTGGCAGTGACTTGTGTTTGATGAAGTAGGGTGTGTTTGATGAGAGCCTGTATAATTGTTGCAAATGTGTGGCCATGCTGCTGCAATCATGTGTTTGCATATTGCTTTTTGGTTTACTTGTTTTCATTTGCACTGACCTAAGTAGTTAAAAGGGGAATGTTCTGATGCATTAATTATTCTGTGTGTATAAGTATTAATATATTACGTGGTTTGTTGTTGTTGTTGTTTGTTCTTTTGCTTTTTAAATATATGAGCTAGTAGACTACTTTTCTGAAATGGAGGAAGTATTGTGACTTTTTTTTTTAAATCAGATGGAGAAAGCCAAGGCAGGTTTAGTGGGAAATCCTCCACGCTAGGCCAGGAGTGGGGATGAGGACACAATTCTGTCTCCTGGTACAAAGTTCACTGGTCAAAGTGAACTGTTTCTGAATTGCTGAGCAGCTGTTCCTTGTGGCCAGAGCTCATGATATCTTCTGATCAGAGCTCAGTGATTTGGTCCGACCAGTGCAGGTATGACAGCATTGCTTCCCTGAGCTACTGATACATTTTGTGTTGACAGCCCTTTGACAACCTCTGAAAAGTAATAATTAGTTTTATTTTATTGGGAAATGCATGGTTGGTCAAATTAGCCTGTTAATTTTTGTCAGAGTGAAATGTTGCCTGGCAAACTTACATACTAGAATGGAGCTTTGTTCTGATCTAGAGTCTGTTGCATCTGACCAGTCTGCTTTTTATGATCTCTTCCTGTTCAAAGGAACAGGCATCCTTCCTTGCTTTAGAAAATACCATTCTTGTTCCACAGACAATTTACTTGAAGGAGAACTGAGAAGAAAGCCCAGATCATTATTAAAAGAGTCTCTCTCTGTTGAGTTAAGTTGCCTTTCAGTTTGTATTTATCAAAGCTATGTGGTTAGTAATCGTGTACATTAACAGTATTTTGTGTCTTCTCTTCAGAAGTCATGATCACTGATCTTCAGTATTGCTCTCTTTCCAAAAAAACAGTTGAGTAACGTACTGGCAAAATGTCATGTTTTGCCTTTAGTAGCTGGTCTTTATGGAACATAAACTATTCCTGTAGGCTCAAGTGGCTCCAGGGGTTATTGTGTGAGCATGGAATTTTCCTGATGACTTCTGCTAAGCATCTCTTTTTGGTGCAGTTTGCAGAGTAGTGTTGTTAATAATTATTAAAAAAAAAGAAAAACAAAAAAAAGAAAAAAAAAGAAAAAATATTATTTGAAATTAATAATGAATTTTGGATATTGAAAATGCGTATCGGAACACAGAGTTTGTCAAAATCCCAACAAACTTTTACTGGCAATATCACACACTTGAAATTCCGAGGTATGACTGTGGGCTCGGAAAGACAGTGAAGCATGTTGGATTCCTTAGTGGGAAGTGTACAAATCAAGCATTTGGATTATTAAGGGTGCATGAAGACTAGAAAAGACATTTCAGTGGAGGTGAAACTTTCCTTTCACATTTGGTAGCCCAAAAGTAAGGATTGTATGTAGCCAGGATGCTTGCAACAAGGTAAATTAATTTGCAGAGAATCCAGCTAAGCAATTCAAAATTGAGGCAAGAGGTTGCCTTTTAAATAGACTAGAAGTTGCATGCGCTGCGCAGTGTGTGCACACAGTCATATCCTCTACTTTGTACAACTTCGTAAATAAGAATCTAAGAAGTGATTTGCATGTGGAAGTGGTGGCTATTATTTACTATTTATAGTAATTGCATACAGCTGTTTTGATTGTATTTATTATTCTGTTACTCACATTACCTGCCTGAAAGTGGTGTTCCTTTTGACCGTAGTGAATGTAGATTGTTTATGATTTGTCTGCAGTTTGCTTTTACTGGACAACCACAATGTATTAGGAATTGCAACTCCAGGATGATTATTATTTTCACAAAATGACCTGTTACAGTGGAAGAGTGATCAGTCTGTCCATCAGGTCTTAGCCTTGTTTTGTTACTGTGAGCTTAAAATTTTGTCTGTTTTTCTTAGACATAAAATCATAGAATGTCCTGAGCAGGAGGGGATCACAAGGATCACTAAGTCTAACACCTGGCTCCTCACAGAACCATCCAAGATTCAAACCCTGTGTCTGAGAGTGTTGTCCAGACACTTCCTGAACTCCTGCATCTTGGTGCCATGACCACTGCCGTGGGAATCCATGGCCCAAATACTCTCTGGAGAAGAACCTTTTCCTAAGACCTGACCTGACCCTCTCCTGACACAGCGCTATTCCGTTCCCCCTGGTCCTGTTGCTGTCACCAGAGGAGATCAGTGCCTGCCCCTTCACTCCCCTGTGAGGAAGCTGTAGTATGTCATGAGCATGCTTGCACTGTATCTTGAAGGCATTATTCAGTGTTACTATTACAATTACTACTGTAAATAGTTAACTTGTTTTCTAAAGACATCCTGCGTTTGTTGAAGAACAGATATGTAATAAGGGAAGAAGTTGCACAAGCAGGTAGTAGGTGGAATGAATTCAAGGAAATGCATCAAATGCCACAAAATTTCATGTGAGTTGGTTTTGCGGGAATAAAAGACCTCTCTAATTCTCTCCGTTAGTATGTCTGTCTTTGGTATGTTTATGTTGCGCCTTGTAAAGTTGAAAAATTTGCTCAGGTATTGTAGTTGGCGGCCTACTGAATTTCATGCTGCTACAGCTTCTATATGCCTATAGACTAGTGTCTTCAGCATGCTTTGAGTTTCCTTATTGGTCTAAAATGTTCCTGTTCAAGTAGCACTTTGATTAAGGTAATGATTTAAGAGAGAAAGTATTCTTGTGGAGAAGGGAGTTGGTGCCTGATGCATCTTCAGCAGTCATAGACAGGCATTCTTGTTGGCAGAAAGGAAAATGTGTTAGAGACTGGAAGATCTGGTGAAAGGTTCGTTACAGTCCAAAAAGCTGTGGAGTTGATTAGCCTCATACTGAATGTGTGGTAATCACGTGAGTGATTTTTTTTATAAACCGTAGATTTAGAACCATGGAATTGTTTGAGTTGCAAGTGACCTTTAAAGGTCATCTAGTCCAACTCCCCTGCAGTGAACAGGGACATCTACACCTAGATCAGGTTCTCAGAGCTCTGTTGAGTCTGACCTTGAATGTCTCCAGGATACGGGCATTCATCACCTCTCTGGGCAGCCTGTTCCAGTGCTTCACTACCCTTATAAAAAATTTTGTCCTTTTGTCCAATCTATATCTCCTCTGTTTTCATTTCCGTGTCTGCTCACAACAGACCCTGCTAAAGAGTCTGTCTCCTTTCTTACAGGCCCTTCTTTTTATGTCTCAAACTCTACCTGTAGAGTTCCTGAACTTTAGAATTAAATTGTCAGTTTGCTTATTTAAAATATTCTGTGTACAGTAATTTTAAATCAGAGCTTGGTTCATTGTGGAACAGCATAAGAAGTGGGAATTTCTCCTCTTAAGTCCAGGGGAAAAAGAAAGCCTAAGCAGTTGAAAAAGGCAAAATGTGATAATGTGAAGCTGTGTTGCTTAGAAATAGAAAGGAAGAAAGCAGATTACTGTTCCAGAAGTGAGAAGAAAGGAGAATCATAAGAGGATGGAATAGTAAAAAGTATGTTTTATACTTCTGCAATTTGGTCTGTCACAGAAGGCACCTAAGTCTTCAGCGTTTATATGGGCAGAGGCAAGTATTAATGGGGAGTCTTGTGACAGTTGCTTATTGTTGGGGACAAAATAAAAGGTTGAAATGGAAGAGTCGCTTAGGTGATTTAGGTCATATATTCATTAGATTTAAAGATTAAGCATTCTCAAGACCATGTGATTGATTTCTGAGGGAAAATTGAGTGATGAAATGATAGTTTTGTTGTGGGAGTTTGAAAAGAGAGTATTATGGGAAAGGGGTTTGTTTCCTGGTCATCTCCTTGGCTAAATGTCTGCCAGTAGAGAAAGATGTGTGATGAAACCTCTAGATAGTTAAATAAATGCTGTGAATCAACTTTTAAATAGTAATATTTCAGATCACAGGATATTTCCAAGTTGCTGGTATTTTAAAATATTTGTGTGTCTTTCATAGCAGTCAATTTCAAATAACTTTATAGTTTAAGTTTTACCTTCTTAAAACTCTACTATGCTGATATTGTCTGAAGTTTGAATGCTTATTTAGTTAACATGCTAAATCCAGTGCAGCTATTCCCTCGTATGTACCACTTTAGTGGTTCTTTCCAAATGATTGTGTCAATATCTCCAAACATGGCACTGAAGGATGTGGTTCAGTCATGGGACTTTGTATGTCAGGTTGCTGATTGGATTTGATGATCTTGAAGGTCTTTTCCAACCTGGATTGTTCTGTTTTTCTGTGGATCTTTGGTTCTGTGGTTTAAGGTCAGTCTTTTATTGCAATATTTACTTTTGGATCATTTTTTACTGTATTTTACAGAAATCTTAGATCTATTTAAGTTCTGTGATGTGAAGAACTTTAAGAAGTACCACTTCCTTTGTATTGTTGAAGAGTAGAAATAACTGTAGTGTTTAAAAGGTACTGTAACTTCATAGAATTGCAATGCCATTGTTAATTATTAATGCGTATAAATTGCCAAATTTCAAACGGTAGCTTTCAAGTAACTAAGTGCATTATTGTATTAAAAGGTGTTCTGGAGCGTGGACTTTTAAGAATCATTGAAATGTGAGAAATGATGTCTGGAGTGTCTTGCATCCTGGAAAGTAAAGGCTACTTTCAGTATATTGTAACTAAGACTTCAAAATTCTTTTTCTGCTGTTGCAACTAGCTATGTGTGCATGGACAAATCTCATGTGTCTCTCTGCAGCAGTGCTTATTAAGGCTTCCTAAGCTTAGTAGTTCAGTTTCTTAGCTGTGTTTAATACTTTCAGTTGAAGCCCACCTTGTTTCATTCAATAATCTTAATGCCTTTTTTTCAGAGCACACAAAAACTGACTTAAATCAACAGAAATTTTTTTGGAGTTATTTTACTAAATGTTGCATTTCAGGTTGAAACATGACCTACTCTTTTTGCTTACCTTGTTTCTTTGAGGAGAAGTATTTCTGTCTGCTTTCGTTGTTGTGCCTTCTTGTTGAAGGCAAGCTTGTAGTTCAGAGCACACATCTTCCTCTGTCCAAGTTGTGTGAAATAAAACTGCATGGGGTCTTTACGATAATGGGACATGGTTGAAGAGAGGTGCAAGGCTTCACAGAAGTGATTTCCTTTGCAAAAGTTACAGCTAGCACAGGGAGACTAGTACTTCTTGTCACTAGTATGACTGTGGCTTGTCTTTGATTTGGGAAATAACCTTAACCTTTCACTTCTTCAGAAGTTCTCAATCTGCATGGTTCTGTATGTTAAATTTTCCTTTGGTCCAGCTATATATGGAATTGCAGTCATGCCAATTACTGTTATTTATGACTGTTTTTCATTCCTCAATTCATATATTCTTTATTTTAGCTGTTTTGTATGATCTCACCCTGTCAAATTATCCTTTAACTGTTTTCTCACATGTCTGATGTTCTCCTTCATCGTGACCCTATTTGTCGCTTACATCACGACCAAAATAATGCTTTCTCTTCTCTATGATTCATTTTCCTTGTACCTCATACTTGTTTCTTAATGTTGCTTTGTTCACTTCCTCCAGATTTGGCACGGAGTATTAACTTCTTCGGTTGTTTGTTGGAATGGGTGTGGTGTTATAAAGGTGTGCTTGTGTGCAGATGAAACATTTTGAGGTATGCAAGAATCCCTCCCTCAAATTCCATTAATAACTGCTTTTTTAAAGCACAGTTCAGATTGTAGTGACAAGCTGAGTGGTGCACCTGGTGCTAGAGGGAAGGGATGCCATCCAGAGGGACTGGACAGTTTTGAGAGATGGGCCCGTGCCAACCTCATGAAGTTCAACAAAGCCAAATGCAAGGTCCTGCACCTGGACTGAGGCAGTCTCAAGCACAAATATAGTCTGGGAGGAGAATGGCTTGAGAGCAGCTCTGAGGAGAAGGATTTGGGAGTGTCAGTTGATGAAAGCTCAGTATGAGCCAGCAGTGTTTGCTTGCAGCCCAGAAGGCCAACCATATCCTGGGTTGCATCAAGAAAAGCATGACCTGGTTGAGGGAGGTGATTCTGCCCCTGTACTCTGCTCCTGTCTGGAGTACCGCATCCAGTTCTGGGGTCTCCAACACAAGAAGGACATGGAGCTGTTGGAGCAGGTCCAGAGGTGGGCCATGAAGATGAACAGATGTCTGGAGCACCTCCCCTATGAGGACAGGCTGAGAGAGCTGGAGCTCTTCAGCCTGGAGAAGAGAAGGCTCTGAGGAGGCCTTATAGTGGCTTTCCACTATAAGAAGGGGGCCTATGGAAAAGCTTGGAAGGGACTTTTTATAAGGGCATGTAGTGACGGGATGAGGGAAATTGCTTTAAAGTGGAAGAGGGTATATTTAGACTAGATATTCGGAAGAAATTCTTTACTGTGAAGGTGATGAGACACTGGAACATATTGCCCAGAGGGGCTGTGGATGTGTTCAGAGCCAGGTTGGATGGGGCATTGAACAACCTGGTCTAGTAGAAATATACTTTGCAATAGAAGCATGTATCATGGCTGTACCCAGAGGCTTGAAAGACGTTAATAGTTGGATTCACAGTGTTGTCTCTCCTATGCCAAGCAGATCCCATGGAGATTGATGAAGTATCAAATACGGCAGTGTGTGTGGGAGCCATTGCAAGTTCTGTGCCATGTGTACCTCTTGTCTACATGTGGAAAAATGAAGTGGTGTTTGTTGTGAAGGTGAATTAATAGAAACAGAAGATTTTGGAACAATAGAAGGGAGTAGAATAATGTATAGTAGAAGTTAGAAAAAACTTTTGATCATTGATCTCAAGGTATTTGTTTCAGATGCTTTTGTCTTGCCATTGTATCAGAATTGCTGTTAAATCAGTATTGTATTTTTTTACCTGGTTATCTTCTCTTCCTGAATTTGTCATTTATGGAAAAGAACAAATCTGCTAAGACTGAGGTGGTCACAGGCGCAGGTTGTATTAGTGCAATTGCAATATGTTGGAGGTGACTTTGTGTCAGAGGTTCTTGAAGTGCTTTTCACTGTAATGTCTCTCAACTTTGAACGGGAAGGTAATTCTGAAAGAGGTTAAATGCACATCTCTGTGTAGCAGATTAAAAAGCAGAGGCTTTTAAAAAGCAGTAACGTGGGAATCCCAAATTTCTGAAGTCAACACTTGCTGACCATGAAGGTCACTAAGGAGAGTTCTAATCCAACACCCCAAGAAGATAGTAAAATCATACCCAAATAATTAAAAAAAAAGAAAAGAAAAGAAAAAAAAAAAAGGTTGCTTGGGAATAAGCTATGTAGAGCCAGTGAAAATGTGAATCTCAGACTATAGGATAATGAACAAGAAAACCACAATAAAAGAAACTGAGGTTTTAGATTTGTGTTCTCGTGAGGCTGTAATGTAATGTGAGTTAATCTTATATAAACTTCTACTCTCTAGTGAATAGTAAATCAGTTTCAGGTGGACAGTATGATTAAAGCTTTTAGTTGAGTGTGAAATCTGGATGTATTTGGAATTGCCTCTGTATGCTTCAGTCATTGTGTCTGCTTTATTCCTGAGTCTTATAGCTAGTGGCTCAATTTTCAAAACTGTGGATGAGATGGAAGCTACTTTTTTATTAGAGTAAACTGAAGTATAACGTGTAGAATAAGTAAATAACCCTGCCATTTCCTAGCAAGTTCTAAGCAGGTCTTAGAAGATAATCTGATAGTTTTGAATCATAGAATCATGGAATCATTAAGGTTGGAAAGGACCTCTAAAAATGTCTAGTCCAACAGTCCATCTGCCACCAATATTGCCCACTAAACAGTGTTCCATAGTACTACATCTACCCTTTCCTTAAACACTTCCAAGGACATTGATGCTGTCACTTCCCTGGGCAGCCTCTTCCAATGCCTCACCACTCTTACAGAGAAGAAATTAGTCTTAATATCCAACCTGAACCTTCCCTGGTGCAACTTGACTCCACCTCCTCTCATTCTATTACAGGTTATGTGAGAGAAGAGGCTGACCCCCCACCTTGTAGCAGCCTTCTTTTGGGTAGTTACAGGGAGCAGTAAGGTCTCCCCTGAACCTCCCCCAAACGGAGCAATTTAAGTTCCCTTGGCCACTCTTCAAAAGACTTGTGCTCCAAACCCTTCTCTTGAATGCTCTCCATGGCCTCAGTTTCTTTCTTGTAGTGAAGGGCCCAAAACTGAATGCAGTACTTGAGGTGTGACCTCACCAGAGCTGAATACAGGGAGATGATCACCTCCCTGCTCCTGCTTGCAGCGCTGTTTCAGATACAAACCAAGAAGCTGTTGGCCATCTTGGCCACCTGGGCACACTGCTGGCTCATGTTCAGTGAGGTGTCAGTGAAGACTACTAGATACTTTTCCTCTCTTGCAACTTTCCAGCCACTTTACCCCATGCCTGTAGTGTTGCACGTAGGTGGCCAAAGTGTGGGACTTAACACTTCATTCCATTGGCCTTGGCTTAGTGATCCAGCCTGTCTGGATCCCTTTGTAGGGCCTTCCTATTGTCAGGCAGATTGGCGCTTCTCCCCAGCTTGGCGTTGTCCGCAAGCTTACAGGTGTGATGCCTTGTGCTGTGGCTTGCTACTTGCCCTGAACTCACTGATATCTGTGCATTGGAATTAGGACATTTCGTTAGTCTTCAGCTATTTTTACTGTTGAAATTATAAAATAATTTTTAAAAAGTTGTGATCTTGCATTTTTGGATTTTGGCATGGGATTGAGGAAAGGATTGGCTCATTTTATATCAGTTAAGGATTTTCTCTTTTAAAATTCTGTACTTTAGCATAGAAAGCTTGTCCTCAAAGAGGGAAGATGTTTGTAGTTTGCTCTTTTCTGAGTAATGTGCAAAGAATACTATTTGGTTTAATGCTGGCATGGCTCTGTGTATTTTCTGGCTTCCTTCATGTTTTTTTTTCAAATGTTCTTTAGGTGTAGTGAGTATGCCACATCTTTGCTTTCATTTTCTCTCTTAGCATACAGTTGAAATTACAGGATTCTGTATTTTCCATCTCCCATTGTCTTCATCTTCGATATATATATTTTTTATATTGAATATTTTTGATAAAAAAAATACACTTGTATTACATTTCAGTGTATGTATTGTCTGCTTATTCTAACAACTGTTGCTAGGAGGATCAGTTCTTGTTAAGGAAAAAGAATAGAACAGTGCAAAGGAAATGCTATGCTATAACTTTAATTTATATTTACAAGTTTAGTATAATAGTTCTATATATACATAAATTTACTATTACATGTTCAGTATGTTGAACCACTGCAGACCTGATTGTAGCTGTGTGGGTACAGGACCCCGTTTTCCGTAGGTAACTTCAGTTACATTTTGATGATTATAGCTCTGTTATGATCTGAAAACAGATTATTTATTAAAGGAGCATGGTTAGGTGGTGGAGCATGGTGGAACTTTGCAAGGATTACCTGGGATACTTATTTATAGAGGGCTTTTCAGGGACTGCTTTGAGCTTCTCAGAGCTTAAATAATGCTTTTTAAAATAACTTTATTTATTTTAATATGACTTTATTGACAAAGTTTCTTCCTTGACAGATTGATTTATGTATTAATATCTTGCTGACGCAGGATTTCATGACCCAGATTAGTCAGATACAAGAAGCCTCAGAAACAGTCTGCCTACTTGCTTAAAGGGTTGTATTTTTCATGTACAGATGATAGTCGTTGCAAATAGGGCTGAAAGGAGAGTCACCTAATTTGTCCCTGGCTCAGAAGAGGCATGAGCTATATGACCAAACCACCCTTGACCAGATGGTTCTCTAAAAATACCCCTTACCAAATTCTACTATCTTCTCTTTTTATCTCTTCCCCAGAGTAGCCCTGTCTGCATGCTGTTTTTCGAAGATGTACCCTAAATTTCTGTAAGTTAACAACTGGGTCATTCTGTACAGAATCCCAGAGTTACAAGTGATGAAGAATTGTTTTGTAGTAGTTCACAACTGAGAGATGCAGCGATGTAGTTTCCCTTTCTTCTTTTCCTTTATTTGCTTCACTAAAACAGGATTCAGAAGCAACTTATTATTTTCACGCTGAACATAGTAAATTACTTGCCAAGGATGATTTATTGGGTATGCACTCAAGGATACCTGGAAAGTCATTTCAAAGATAGGCTTAAGCAATAGAAACAACAAAAATATACCTTCGTGTTCTGGAAGCAGCCGGTGAAACCATGAAACAGATGAAGTGTTTTCTTTTCTTAAGAGACTGTTTTTGACTCAACAACTCTTCTACAGCAGTTGGGAAGGCACAGTTTTTTAGTGTCAGGATTTTTACACTGAAGATTAATATGCTTTGAATGCAAGCACATTGCAAATGCTTGCTATCAAATTGCTTGAATTGCTTTGAAACCTAGACCAGCTAACTGTAGCACAGCTATTGCTCTAATCTTTTGCAGAGAAAGCTCATTTTATTTCTGAACTCTTGTCTTCTGTTTCAGGACAACCTACCTGGTTGGACTCATAGTTGTAGAAGTACTTCCTGTTTGATTGAGATCCTAGGAAGGATGAGACAAGAGCTGCAGGGCTTTCAGTGAGAATATACTTTCTCACTTTATCTAGAGAGGGTGAGGTTAATTTACTTTCTATGCATAAGCATTAATACAGTTGCAGTGAATGAAGTTACAGTGATTAGGCTGTTATCAACTAAGTAATTGGTATGTTCAATGTTTGCTGCTTCATATAAAGTGAATTAAACAGTTATTAGCTTTGTTGTATTCGAAGGAGTAAACAAAGTACAGATTTCATACCAATTAGGGTAGCTGCTTTCAACTTACTGTTACTTGCAAGTTTTTATTTAGAGTAATCTGTAGCCTAGAAGATTTCTCTTCTGTCTCGGTTGTTTGCTTTGAAATTTATCTTGCTTAAGTAGTTTCTTATAGCTTTCAGAAGTCTACATTCCAGTTGTCAAAGTATTAATTTGTTTATATTAATCTAGGTACGTAATTTGTATCAGAAGTCTTTACTGTCTGTCTACGTTCATGTAATAAATGGTATATTTTTAAATCTTGCAGATGCCTTTAGAAACCATAAAATATGCTGTCAGAAACAGACAGTGCTATCAGAAAACCAGAAAAAAACTATGAATACATATATATTTCACACAGTCCAATTTTTTTTTTTTTCTTAAAGAACAAGCAGCTGCATAGTTCAGAGGACAAGGTGAAGCTGAACATCCTCAGAATTCCGAATTATGCTTAGCTCCAGCTTTCAATAATGCACTTTTGGACTATGATAAAGTTGAGGAATGGCAGCCAAAAAGTGTTAGACGATAAGTTTTTTGGTTTTTTTTGAGGGGTGAAGGAGTGCTTCTTGTATGACAGAATTAAAATAGAGATTGATTGTAGCATTTTATTTTCAACTGTCTTTTATATTTAATTTTGAATGAAAGCAAAGTGTGCAAGAGCCAGCCTCTTTTGTTTGACAGAATTATGCAATTTGAACAAATTACTTTATATGGTTGTAGTGTTAGGTAGAAGTAACTTATGAGATGTGAGAAAAAAAGTACATTTTTGAACTTCAGTGTCATTGAAATACTTTTTCAAAAAGCCTGGAAGCAGAATGCAGATTTCAGAACAGAATGGAATGAAATACATTTTGCAGTCACCGTGACACTGAGGTAATTTAAAGAAACATTCTTTATGTGCTGTGGAGTTAACACTTTTGATTGGGTGTTCCTGAGTATTGCTTGTTTCTTCCTTTTTTATGAGCTGATGCTTGAGCTGATATCTGCCTTAACAGATAAAACTTATTTTGGTCTTCTCTTTCAGAAATACACTATGTGAATTGTTCATATGTACTGTGGTGAAATATAGGGAGGATTATACTGTTTGATCTTGTACTTGTTCAGCCAACAATACTGATTGATGAAATCAAAAGCAATTAAGTATGAGTCTAAAAGGTTGGTAGTTGAATACAGGTGCTGTATATGATGAGCGTCTGCAGTACCTACCTTCTGTGCAATAAAATTGCTTGGGAGTCATTTTGGCTTCTTATGCAGGGCTCTCAGAGTGTTGTATGAAATGTTCTCTTCTGTATTCACTCAGTATGGTTGGGGGCTTTCACCACTCCTTTACACCTCCTGCTTTGCAGGGACCAAGGCTGTTACATTTTTGACAGCAAGCAAACTTGCCCTTGCACTGAGAAGACTGCTGGTGAAGGAGAAGCTTGTGGTTTCACTGGATAATAACTGTATTTAGTAGTTTGCTTCAAATGCTGCAAGACCTAGCATCCAGCACGTGTATTTTGCGATTTGCTTGTAAGTCAGCGTGAGAAGATGTCTTTTTCTTGCATTACGATCTTGAAGATTAGGAGTATGTGAATGTAAGCTGCAACATCTTGAGTAAACTCGGCACCTTTTGGTGGTATAGATGCCCAAAGTGTAAAGAAAGGTGAATTATATTGCAACACAGTGCTGCTGTGATAGAGCCAGAAAAGGATGCTCAGCTGTATCTGTGCCCCATCCTACCTTTTTTTTCTAAGGTCATGAGTCTTAGGATCATGCAGAAAGCCCTAAAATACCACTTTTGCAAAGCTGTTTCTCGATGAACACAGCCTTCTCTGGCAAAGCTGTTTTTGGCTTAGTCAAAATATTTTGTTGGAATTATGTAGAACTCTACACAATAACATGACTGTTTTTTTTCTATAGTTCAACATCCCTTTTTATATTTCCTTGTTTAAAGCTTAAAACCAACCACTTCATGAGGAAATGATAAGATGGCTTTATTTTTGTTGTGGATATCCAGGTTGAAAGTTCTGAGTTGTTGCACAGTGTGAATTGGAGGATATAAGTACAGGGGCCCTCCCTCTTTCAGCAGAAACTTTTTAAAGCTTTACACAAAGGGGTCTACAAAACATGAACGAAACCTTTTTTTCCGAAATGGCTAAACAGGATGCAGATATAAATAATAATTCAATACAGAACTTATTTTGCTGGAGTTTTCTCACACACAGCTTCTCGTATGTCCAGAAACATAGTTTCCTTTTAGAAATAGTTCTTTAGTTCATTAGATTCCAGATAGTACTGAAGTTGGATTCATAGCATACATGGAAAATGAAATAAAATCTCATGTTCCAAGTTGTGTTAATTTCTCTGCCATCAGTAGTATTCCTAATTATTAATCACACTGAAGCATTTGCTCTGTTGCATTCAGTTAGATTTTAGTCCTTGCATTATGCAGTTTTCCTGAGGCACTATTAGGGCATTCTTAACTCTTTTAACATAAAAAATTGAAACATCCCACATGTCCGGATTTTGGAATGATTTTGTAATGTAGGATTTTTGAAATGCATTGTTCTTAGTCAAGCATTAATATTTTTCTTAACTAACCAGAATGGTTGAGCAAGAAAGGTGGTCATGTGCTTAAGTGGTGACTTCTCACTTACTCAGTGTCCATAAAACATAGGCTCTCCTTTTTGAGCACTCCCAATTATAAAATTGAACACAATACCATATACCACAGTGCCCCCAAAATGATTTATACGTTTGTTTTGACAAATACTGCTTTGTTACTTGAAATGTATTTGTTTTTGTTTTCAATGATCTGTTATGTATAGCTATTTTCTCTTGCTGGCCTGCATATTCAACTTAGCAACAGGGAAGTACCTTCTGAAGCAACAGTTGGCAGAGATTTGAGGGAAGTTATAGAATGTGAAATGGCTACTAATTCTTCATTATATGGTTGACTATTTAATCTTTATCTTGGAGAGGATGTCCTACCTTGAGGGCAAATCATGCGCTGATGTAACCTTCTAAAGGAATTAGTAAAACCCAAGATTATCTGTCAAGGGGGATTTGGGAAATACCTTTGTATGAGGGGTGGAAAGAAGTCCTTGTGAATCTTGATGCTGTTATTACTACTTCGTGTTCAGGCTGGCTAGCTCTGAATCACTGGGTTTTCTTCAGATAGGGGGTGAACTTGGATTTTTTTTCTAAGAGCCTTTCTACTTAAGATATGGCTTTATCTGCATTGGCATAGAAATCTCTTTGGCAAGTAATTGTCCCATCCAACTGTTTTATTTATTCAGTTTCAACTGTGAGCCTTTGTAAATCCCTTTTGTCAGCAGGATAGTTTGTATTGAGTTCTGAGTCATTTTGAGTGGAGTTATCACACAACAGACTTTGTTTAGTTTTATCCTTTTGTATTCTTCTATAATCGTATATTCTCTAATTCTGTAAAGATAACTAGCTTTTCTTTGACTTATTTTTTTTTACCACTTGTTTGCCTTTCCTAGTTAAATTTAAGTTTGTTCTTACAACAGTGCATGCTTGGCTAACCATATAGGTATGCTAATTTCCCATCTTATGCTTTCTTCTGTGGACCATGGTGTCTCAGCAGAATTGATTTCTGTATCAAATCAGGACTAGTTTTTAACGCCTACCTCTTTCATGTGAATATCAGAATCAGGGAGGAGTGGATACAAACCCTTTCTGTCAGTGCTGGTTTGTGCTTTGCCTTCTGTTTGCTTTGCTTGGTGTGGTAGAGTTATGGTTTT
>PPHD01009985.1:0-20100 GCA_002909625.1 Bambusicola thoracicus | reverse complement strand
GAGGGCACAAAAAACAAGCAACAGTTTCACCTACTGCAGAACATGGATAACACTGTTTCCCAGTCTTGTAAATTCCAGCTTTCTGCTGGATTTGTCAGAATATTTTGCCCCTATTAATTGATAAAAGGAAATCTTTAGCTGAGACTATGTAAATTTTTGCATTTCTCTTCATAGAGAGATGACAGATCTGTCATCAGGGAAATACATTCCTCAAAGAAGAGAAAAAGTATTACTCTTAAAATACAGGAAATAAAAATTAGGTATATTGTATTTAAGGAAAAAGCTTTTGTCAAGAGGCAGGAAACTTCACACACTAAGATCAGCTTATCAGTGGGCAGAATGTGGTGTATGAGTTGGTACAATAGTACAGAAGGCAAGGATAATCTGCCTTCAGATTGTCATCCCTTTTAAGTATTGAATTTAGCTGCTTCATCAAGGGGTCAGTATTCCTTGAATTGCTCTCATTAAGAACTGCCAGATTATATTTACTTTTAAATTGCTTGTTAGAACCAGTAGTTTAATATTTAGTTTCGTTGGAGAAATCTGTCAACTTACATTTCAAAAACCTATCAGACTAAACAGTCACAAGCATCACAAATGGATAGAAAGCACGAGGACAACTACTGCACTGTTTCTGTCTGCACATGGCTTAGATTTTGTTCTAAAATATTTCAGGATCAGAGTAAGGTTGACGGCCTAGGACATTCTTTAATACTGACCCATTAACTGTACTGTTCAGGACAGGGAAATACAGCTTTAACACACCAATGCATTCATGGGATGTGTTCATGTTCCTTTTAGCTATTAAATGAAACTATCATATCCAACCCAGAGCTCTTATCCACTGGTGCAGTTGTGCTCTTTCTTTCCAGCACCTGTTCTCAGAATGGAGTTGCAGCAGTCTCTTCAAAAAGGAGAGACAAGGAATAGGAAACTGAAAACAAGAAACAGAAACTACTCACTATTTCAGAGAAGGAAGAGGGCTTCGAAGACAGTAAAACCAGAAAGAGAAGACATAGGAAAGGTGTAGAGATATGAAAGTGAGAAGTGGTATAATGGAAAGCAGGAGGAAGTACAGACAAGAATGGGAGCTTAGAGATTGATCAAATGTCCCTAAGTATGAGGAATGAGTAAGGAAGGGAGAGGTTGCTTGAGACTTATACTAACTGTTGATGAGAGCAAAAAGAAATAGAAACAGAATGAGAAAAACATTTTGGGAATGCTAATGAAAAGTAGGAATGTGAAGATACTGGGACAAGTTGTAGACAGAAAAAGTCACTGTAAAGCAGAAGTGAAGCATAGGTTAAAAAAAATAAAAAATAAAAAATAAAAAATAAAAAATAAAAAATAAAAAATCCAAACCCAAAAGACTTTCTTATCCTAAGCCATACAAGCTAGGAGAAAGAGATGAAACAATCCATATTCTTTCCTTTTGCAAAAGTGTACACTGTTAGTATATTACAGAAGTAGCAAAGCATCTGTTTTTTACCACAGTACACCCTGCTGCAAAGGTAATATCCCTTCTGGATACCCATGTTGGTTCCTCCAAAGAAGATCGTGTTGTGCACAAATACGCTGAAGGCTCAATATAAATGTATCCAAATGTATTAAAAATGTTTCATTTTGCCTCCTAATCATCTTCAGACTAGTCCTGCAAATGTAGTGACTGACATTTTCTCTGTGTACAGCACACTGAGCCAATCGTTCAGAAAGCCACTCACCAAACCTACATGAACACACAGCAGTATTAATTGGCACATTTACACGAAGGGACATAAGGCACAATATAATCCTTGCTTTTCAATGTTATCTTCGGTGTTACAGATGAACAAGCTGGCTTGGGGAAAAAAAATTGTCTTAGTATAGCCTTGAGATTTAAGCAGATGTCTTTACTGCTTCCAATTATGATTTTGCTATCAGTTGGATTCACTGACCCAGAAAAACTGCTTTGCATGAGGTCAGTGTTTTGGTGGTTCTCTTCTTTCTATACATTTTATAGGAATGCTGCAAGTCAATAGTGGCTTGATCCCAGAGCAAGATAGGAAAATGTAACATTTAAATTAAATAAGAGTGAGCTTAAAGTGTTTCTGTAAAGAGCTAAGTATATTCACTATACATTCAAGTCCCTCAAGTTCTCTACATGGACAGCAGACATTGAATGAAACTGTTAAGTGTAAAACCAAACTGAAGTGCTGATATAGAAAAACAGGATGTAATCTGTGCCCCACTGGATTCTCACCATTGTGATAAGGCCAAAAAATGCAACTTGAAACAGGTGTCAGACACGTTTGGAAAAAATCATTGCAATTTCCAATTAGCTCCATTCAGAGCAGCCATTTCATGAAGCAGTTAGCTAGCTATGCCTATTGCACTCAACAAATTTATTCAGATATTTACAGAATTTTCTGCTACTTGTAGATGGGACCACACTTTCAAATGGTCATACTTTTTTCCTATTTAATCTGTTCTTCCCTCTAATGTGCAAAGGCGTGGTGCTTATTGCAGGATACTTGCAATGTAAGATGACATAAAATGTGTAGCGAAGTTGCCTGAAACCTAATCTGTACAAACACATCATTATCTGTAAAAAGTAAACTATAAAATGTCAAATGAAAGGAAATGATGATAAGCTGGGTAAGTACATATAGTGTAGATCAGGTCTGAGGGAAAACAGGCTCAAATCACTCCTTCTCCTCTCCTTACTAAGCTATACTCAGCACACTGAAGAACACAGCAAGGTAGAGTTAAAAAATTTAGTCCTTTTGTGGAGAATCATGTTTTTCCTTAATATCGTTACTCATTCTTTCTAGGTATGAAACACATTTGTGTGTGTTTTTTTCCCCACTGGACCATTTAGTAAACCACAGAATTATCCAGTTAGTGATCAAACCTTAATTAGATTATTTCCATGCCAAAACATCCCTGTTCATTGGTATGAACCACATTAACTCTGAATAATTTGAAAGGAAAGCATAGGCCCTGAAATCAGCTCCCTCTCTCATGGATGGGAGAGCAGCTGCCTGTAGGATCACGGTCATGCCAAGGATACTTTATGCTCAGCAGATGGTTCCCTTCCGCCTCAAGTCTGAAGATAGAGAATTGCTGAACAAGCCTTTTGTAACATTCCTATTGAAAAGATAATGGTCAGCAATCAAGTCTGAACAAAAAAGCATAGTGGGATAGTTCCCCTAAATATAAAAATCTATCGATACCCTTCTAGCAATAACAACTAACTTGGTATTTCCTAAACAAGTACTTGATTGATGACATTTGGAAGGGATAATGTTTTTAAATGTTAGAACTGGAATGGAATTGTATCACTGTTGACTGTAGCACATGCCTGCTCACACCAGTTATCATCCTCTGCCTGTCTGAAGATTAATACTCTGTATATATACTGTGAGGGGAGAAAATTTGAGCGAATTCCTTTCCAGCATTTTTTTAGGTCAGCCAGATATTTTTCTCTTGTCAGAAAATTCCATTCCCAGCTTTTTATATGGAGCAACTGTAGGGAAATGCATTGAAAAGCCTTAGTCCACAAAGAGTCGCACCTTTCTTTGACAAAGGTGACTGGTGAAAGCCTGGTCATGTGCAGTAGAAAATTTCTGTAATGTTAGTCAGTGCCCCGTGAGCATGGCTGCATAACCTTGGGGAGGTATCTTATAGTCAGACTGCATCACTGCAGCAAGCCTGGTGTGCACCTCATGCACATGAAACCTTTTAGGGATGGTGTATAAGAGTAATAAAAAGGCAGTACTGAAAATCACTATGTTCTGAAATGAGAAAGAGATTTTTACAGCTGTTGATACAGTTTAATTTTTGTCTGCTTTTCTCATGGCTGTTTACAAACAAGTGTCATTATATACCACCAGTATTATACACGGTTTCAAAACTAGGCAGCTTTTCTTTACCAATGGGAAAACCACCAAAACCATGAAATGGCACTGCAGGTCTTGCCAGCAGCAACAGAAATGTTCTTCCTGTGTCAGGAAGTACTGGCTCTGTAAAGTAGTTTGTGATTTGTTTAACATTAAAATCATAGTTGACTTTAACCAAATTAATAAATAAAAAACACTTCAGTTGGTAGGAGAGTGACAGAATGCAGTCTGAGGAGCCTGAGCTATTAGAACTTGCTCCACTCCAAATCATTTGTCAACTCACAAAGAAATTAATGGAGCCCATAAACTGCAGGACTCCAAACCATAAAGCCCTGCAGTTAGTATCCTATTTTGCACATAGTGAAATGGTATCCTGATGTGCATTCTTAGCAAATTAAAATGGAATTATACTGATAACATGGAAATAAAGTAGTCTCTGTTCCTCTGCAACTTGTAGACCTAATGACTTTGGTGCTAAACACATTCAATCCATATATAAGCAAGTGATACAGTGATGGCAGGATTTCAATTTCTTGTTTGCTTTGCTGGTCATTTCCAGTGTTTCTGGTATATTCATTTCTTATCAGCTATTCCTCCACTATTATTTCCAAGGACACTGCCACTGGCAGATCTGCCTGTGTACTGCAAACTTTCATAGAATTGCCAAAATTACCTCATTCATCTGAGCCTTTCTTCACTCAACTGAGAAAAGATAAAGGCATCTGTGTTCTCATCTGCACACATACATACATACTGATTTTTTCATTATTTCAACAAGAAATCATATTTTTGGACTAGCATTTAAAAAAGTCTCCTTTAAGACCTTAAGGCAACTTAAATCATAGATATAAACTGGCAGACATCAGCATGTTTTTTCAAATTAAAGCATGATGAAATGCTAAAATCATAGTGTACTTCTTTTAGATTATCTTTTAACATTTAGATATCTCATAATTTTACTAAGCCTAAAAGGGTTAGCACCTACTAAGACTTATGTCAACGAGTTCACTCAAAGCAGTTCTTTATGTTCCATGTACAGTCGCAGTAATTCATAGAATCATCAAATGACCTGGGTTGAAAAGGACCACAATGATCATTGAGTTTCAACCCCCCTGCCATGTGCAGGGTCACCAACCACCAGACCAGGCTGCCCAGAGCCACATCCAGCCTGGCCTTGAATGTCCCAGCAATGGGGCATCCACAACCTCCTTAGGCAACCCGTTCCAGTGCTTCACCACCCTCTGTGTGAAAAACTTCCTCCTAATATCTAACCTAAACCTCCCCTGCCTCAGTTTAAAACCATTCCCCCTTGTCTTATCGCTATCCACCCTCGTAAACAACCGTTCCCCCTCCTGTTTATACACTCCCTTCAAATATTGGAAGGCCACAATAATTATCACTATACATTCCCACCAGCTTTTCTTTCTCAATTAAGAAAAGGATTCTGCTTTCAAAATTTAATAATATACAAAGGAATATATTGTCATAGTATTTGAAGACAAATATGTAAATTACTCCCCTTCTCAGTGCCGTAACATAAGACCACTTACATAATGTTTAAAAAGTCCTAAGAGGGACTTCTGCTAACTGCTCTGTAAGGCCAAAGGAGTAGGAGAAGCATCCTCCCAAATGTGTGAATGAGCACCTAACCTATTTTCTATCTATTCTACAGAGTAGACATAAGATAAACATAAATTTTACTTTTTTTTTCAACTGTTATCTAAGTCTATTGATACTACTAGCAGTCAAACTTTTAATGTCTGAGTATAAAGTAGCACTTTTTTCTTTAATAGTACCAATTTCTTGAGCCAAACAGAAACTCTGATCTGCTGCTTTTAAAAATCAACTTGGCTCTATATCTATGGATGACTTTTTCAAGTGATTGCTTTGTGAGAAGTGGCCAGAGTATTAGTACATTAACGAGCATCTTGCCCCAGGCTTTGTAGGCAGATGTTCAGCTATGTAGATCTCTCAGTTTTCCATTTCCAAAATCATAAAGAAAGAGGAGAAGGCAATAAAGGATGTTGCTCCAAATTTACAGCATTTAGACAAGATAAAACTGCTTTTCATTTTATTTTAGAATGTTTGCCTGCATTTCAGATGGCACGTGGTGGTGGGGGAAAGGTTCATAATAACTTACAGTTTTCAAAGAAAAGGGAAGAACACATTTTTTCTTATTTCCAATTTGTGTTCATGTCTTGTTGGCAAAATCCCATCTCTGTGATGTTACGCAACTGCATATTTCTAGTGTTTTTACTGCGGAGTGCTGGGTAGACTGCTCACCAAATCATTCATCTATAAAGATATTTGGCAATCGCTGAAAATCAGAATAGAACCCCCAGAGGGTGAACATGCTCCAATTTAGATTAATATTTCATATTAAGAAACACATTCTTGTTCTATTTTAGTTTTCAGAATGCCAAAGAACATGTTCTGGGCATGATTCGTAAAGAAAACCAAAGAAAATTTCACTTTTTCCTATCCCATAAACCTGCTAATCATTTATAGATAAGATCATTAGAGTAAACTCAAGTTAGAATGCAGGATCTAAATCTTTGTGTCTTTAGTCAACTATTTATGAAAATGTTCTTAAAAGCTCTGTCATAAATAACAGTAGCAATTATAACAATGTGTCCTTGTTTATTTTTCCTTTGAAGAAATGGCACTGAAAAGAAAGGTTAAATAAAAGCCTACTCCTTACAGACATTAAACTGCTTTCCAAACAATGCTTATCACACAAGAAATATTCCAAAAAGCTGATTTTTGATAATTACGTAAAAGTCAACTTGCAGAAGCTCCCTGAAAATCTCTCTCCCATTTTATAGAGCAACAGGCATGATAGAGTAGCTAAGGAAACTTTGCTGTGAAAAACTGAGTAGTTTTTGTATAAGCTATACACATACGCTTGCATACACACATGCACATACTCAAATAGAGGGATGTCCAGCAGTGGTGTTTTATCCTGTGTTTGTGATAGAAATCTCTGGTTTAATCAATTGAGAGTAACAGCCTGAATATTTTAAAGAGACAGATTAGCCACATTCAAGGCATTTGAGAAGATTTTGATGTTCTGGGGGAAGTTCAGTTTGAAAATTAAGTTACGACTATTTTGCATCAGAGCCATCTTTGCAAAGTGCAAACATCACAAATACATCTGAACCGGGTATTTAAAAAAGGGTCTGTGACTGAAAGCTTCGATGCATAAAGATTGGAATTTTGGCATCGTGAGGGAGACAAATAATGCACTATAGGTACTTTGATGCCACAGAGAATTAGCAAAACACCATTAAAATATTATAAATACAAAAATATTTCCTCATCTGGAGTCCAGCTAAAATGAAAAATTAGCTGTAAAGAAAAAAAATCTACTCAGAGCAATTCTCTGCCTCATTTTAAGGCTGTTCATAAACATTCTTAAGGTTCTCTGAAAGATCTTCAGATTAAATTAAAAAAAAAAGCAAAGAGAGGGAATAGATTTACCCAATCAGTACTTATACAGTTATTTTTTCCAACATTTTCTCATTTCTTATACTTTCTGTCCTTTAAACATATTTTTTTCTGTCTTCCTATTTCTATTCAGAAGCCAAAACCAAAACAAAGTCAGAATATGCAAACCAAATAATACACAGCAAATTTCCATTCTTCAGTTCTGCAGTCTACAACATTGCTGGCAGTGCGTAGTGGGAAGGCCCTACCAGCTGCTATAAAAGTAGAGTTCAGCCACCACCAAGAAATATGACTATTTTTGTGCCCTCCACACAGATACTTTGTGGAAAATGGGCTTGCCCATATCTCTTGCACCTTGTTCTTAAGCAGCTTGCTGCTGCCTTGTCCAGAAGAGTTATATCTGGCGTGGGCATCCAGTACTATCTTCATCCCAAGGCTGAAGAAGAAGCACCTCTAATTTTCCATTCTTCTATACCAGTGAAGAAAAAGCTTTTCATGTATGGATAGTTGAGAAGGATGCTATTAAGAGAAGTTTTGAACAAATGGAAACATTCTTTCTCCAAGCACAGTAGAATTATTGCAGCACTGAAGGTTAATTTTCATAGAGTTCCTGTGTAAAAATTGTGCGTTGTTTGGAGGATCAAAGCCAAAGTCTGATCTCACTGATGTCAGATGAGATACCCTCAAGATGAATGTGATTCTTGGCTTCCCAGGCAGCCATTGGAGTCAATGTGTTTCTAATAAGATGGAGATTCAGAAGGGTCCAGATGCTCTATTAGCTTAAATGGTGAGAGTAGTAGAAGTTGTGTGGAAAGTAAGTAGATGGAAAATGTTTTCTGCCCTCCCTAGACTTCCCTAGTTCTCCTAGGCCAGAAATTCAGTCACTGCAGCCCAGCGTTTGTACTGGCTGAAGTTCTGACTGAGGCTTACTTTATAAGCCCTTTATGTAATAGTAATAAAGCAAACACTTGATGTTGTATATTTGTGCAAGAACTTTGTTTCAGCTGCTTTATTTCTTCCTTATTTTGTTTTGAGCAGAATTCTGCTTATTTCCCTTTAAGTATTTTTTCCTATATTTTCAAAAATATACCTTTAGTTCAAAGGTAGCCGATATTCATTAAGCATACTACTGAACAAAATACTTAATGCAAGCTAAACACAAAGCTGTAGCTTCATAATAATGCTATAATAGAATAAAATGTTATATTGCAAGATGAGAGCTAAGGGAAGCGTCACATAGTCAAGCTGGAGTAATTTCAGACCGAAGAGCTGTAAAGAGGCTGGCATGCAGTGGGGGTGATTTGCATTGGTACTGATGGCTCTCCTGACAGAGGGAGCCCCATGACATCTCGTAGTCATTCCAGGAGCACTTCTGGCAACAGCGCAGCACCCTGATAAACACCACTGGGACATCCACAACATCAGCTTCCTAGCATCAGGCTCTTTTTCCAGAATAGGGAAGCTGCTCACTGATAGCTGCAGTTCTTCAGAATACGCTGTGTATGTGCTACATTCTCGTTCTGACAGCTCCTGCAGCAGCTCTCAGCACCTCCACCCCCTCATCTGCCCTCCCCAGAAGCAAGCTTTTCTTCTAAGCGGTGCTATGGCCCCAAGCTCCTCTTGGCTTCATAAATCCTGCACATTTTCAGGGACTCAGGAGAGATAGAGGTTGGGGAGTACGTTGGAAGTATACCCATGGAAAACACAGCTTGAAGAAATTCCAATTACCAGTAATCTCTCTTTTTCTCTGAGTGCTTATCTGTACACATATTTACACAGTATGTGACTTCAAACAGTACCTACAGTTTACCACAGCAGAGCTGGAGAAGTGCTCTGGTGTCCTTTAAATCAACCACGATGGAAAGACTTTTTTTCAGGACAGAGCAATCTCATGCCTAAAAGTATCTATATTTGTGTAGCGCAATTAAAGAGAGTGAATGAAGTCCAGATGGCAGCTCTGCAATTCACAGAGATGAAAACATCCCACAGAGAGGTCACTAGTACCATCTGAGCTGTAATGGAGGTTCAGATCACACCACGCTACCCTGACTTGCTGACGCTTAACAGGTTTTAACATCATCTGTGACCCACTAACACAGTCTATGTGGAGATGGCTGACCCTTTTACAGGACTTCAGACACAAATTCTGCATATTTCATCCCATCAAGATTTTTGAAAAATACACAAGAGTAGTTCAGGCAGAAAAAAAACCAAACACAGATTAATTTTTCAAGTAGGATAGAAACTGGACTTTATCTCAGAGAGACACCCAAGAGGAGTCCTTAGTGTGACTTGGTCATTAAAAATAATAATAATAATAAAAAGCTATTTTCTCTGCAATGAAAGAAGCTCAGTGCTGACCTTTTGGGGAGTAAAGAATAGGCTCAACTCCATGAAGGACTGATATCTGAGAGAGACCTACACTAATAAGCCAGCGAACTGCCCTTAAGTGGAGGAAGCAATGTCAGAACAGACTCCTGCTCTGAGACCTTCCTTTCTCACTAAAAAGATCTACCACCTACTTCTTGCTGGTCTGATTGCTCTGCTGTTCAGTCCCACCTGACCACAGGTTTGGTGCTTCCATGGCAAAAACACACCCAACATCACATGAAGTGTACAAAGATATCTCTGTAGGAATATATAACTATTATCCTTTCTACCATCAAGTAAAGCATTTGCCATACGGTGCATGAGGTGCTCATGCACTCTGCACATAAGGCCAATCTGAACTCAGTGCTGTCAGACATGAGGTGCTGCTCCCTGGGAGTACAGGTGGTGGGCCTGAACTGAGAAGGACGGGCAGCAAGGACGAAAAAAGGGCACACTGCCCTGGTAGGAGATGATAAGGAGGGTGAGTGTTCTGACTACTTGTGCAGTGGTCTGCCTACTAAAGTAGGAAGACTACGATGCGTGTGGGAACCACAGTATGAATGGAATTAAGAGATACAGTGCTTTTCTTTTTTTTCTTTTTTTTTTTTTTTTTTTTTTTTTGCAGTCTAGTTGAAAATGGTTTACTCATAATTAGTTCTACAACATAAGGAAGAAATTAGCTTCTTTTTGAAACAGTTCTGTTGCCAGAAATTAAAAATAAGAGCAAAATCTAGAGCAATATCCATATCTTTCTTTGGGCAGCGTGGTAACATTTTCTATTCCACGAGTGTTAACACTATAAGCAAGCAGGTAGTTATTTTGTATATGCCATGCTGGATTCACCCCTTGCAAAGCTGGTAGCACTCTTTCTGAGGCAGGCAATTCCTATGTTTGCCAACTGTGTGTGCAAGCTGATGCAAAGGGAGGCGGCAGAAAGAATTGTCTGACAAATAAATACCTCCATTCAGCCCCTGCACACTCTGCAATGCTGTGAGTGTAATCAGCAGCAACCGCTCTGTGGGAACAGAAGAGCAGAGAGGACTTCTTGAAAAGCCTTGAGAAATCTTCATTGTCATCTGAATTTTTTTCTTACCATGATGTGGTAAGATGTTAACCATAACATCTTAGGTTGAGATGATGGTTAGCAGTAGTTAAAAAATACTCAGTGAGAGAAAAAAAAAAAAAAAAAAAAAAAAAGGTGAAAATGTTTTATTGTGTTTATAAAAGCAAGAAAATGAAAATGTTGATGATAGTTCATTTTACTCCACTGCTTATGACTGAGATAGACAGACATTAAATCAGTATGCACACATTTAACATTGGGTGTACAGTTGTTGGTGAGCACTTGTAAGCCTGCTTGCAAAGACTGCAGTCAGTGCATTACAGTCTATGCTGGGCTTTATTTATTATTTTTTTCTGCTCTACATATATACACCATTTACAAACACAGAACTAAGGTACATGATTGAAGTCATACAGATAGTGTCAGAAAAATGATCTTTCAGTCCCTAAACTTGGAACTGAAAATAGATATCCCCTTTTCTGTATTCAGACAAAGTAGGAAGGAATTCCAGTGTTTCACATGATGCACATCTTGCTAAGTCCTATGAAGAGAGAGACCACATATTGCGCTAACTTCAAACCCCCATCTTGCTGAAAAATACAGTAGCAATTCCCTGCTCATGATAATCTATTTTCTGAAGGAACTCATTTTTAGATATGGCTCACAGTGGGTATTCACGAAATTAATCAATGACATTAAAATTACTTTCCCATGTATCTCAAGTGAGTAGTTAGAGGCAAGGAGAACACAAGAATAAGAGAGCATTAATTAGCTTCACCCATAAAATATTGTTTGCTTTGGGAACAGTATTTCTGTTCTTTTAATATCTTAGGAACATTTGTCTTTAGCTGTATTTTTTTAGGTCTGTATGTGAACATTATTACACACTGCTGTGCACTTTGCAGCTCTTCTAACTTCATACTTGCAAATAAATGCTAACGTATTTTGATGATTTGAAAACAGGTTAAAGAATTACTGTTTTATGCTTATACACAACTGTGCGCTTTTGACATTTTTGTTTATTAGTTTTCTTTTCTCCGGTATAATTTTGTACTCTGTAAATGGGTGCGGTAACTGCTCTATTGAGCTGAGCATCTACTGTGTGAACAGCACAGTTACTAACTTCCATTGAAAGACATTATAAAAATGGTATTTTCTCTCTGTGGAAAGGGTGACACGATTAGCTTGGGAGGAATTAAGGTCTAAACCAAAAGCAAAACATCTACCTTGATACACCTTCTTACTCAGTATGCTATCATTGCACTGCCGACACATTATAAAGTGGGAAAATTCTCTTACACTTCCTGAAGGAACTGGTATGAAATAAAGGAAGCCTGTGCAATATAAATGTCCAAGAAACAACTCTTATAGAAAGCAATATCTTTGTGCTGAATGGTATTACAGAGGTTAGGGTGCCAAAGATTTCAAAAGTAGTTGAGGTTGAAAAACAAGTGCATCTGGAGATGTTTAAGGAAGAGGTCAGCTATGGGTTTCCAGATGGCTGAAAAAAAGAGCTTCAGCAGATAGAATAGGAGCTGGTTTTCTTGTAAAAGGCATCATCTAAATTAATAATCTAAATTAATCAATCAGAACCCTCTTAAAATTCAGGTTTAACTTGGAGAATATTTTCGGGGCTGATTCCCACTTTATCAAAATGGTTCTCAATTTTTAAGCTGCTAACAGCAGACATTACTCTTCAGCTTCCTTAAAATCATGGAAACAACTGTATGTCAAGATCACACATGCACCCTTTGTTGAAGAAGAACAGCGGTCCATTTGTCCAGCTGATGTGAATAGGGTCAAGGGAGTTCAACACCTGCTTTAGGAAAACATGCTCAACACTTACCACATTTTGCTGCAACAGGTGCTGAACTTATCTAACCTTGGTCATGCAAGACAGACAACTGTTTTCAATGCTATTTGATGGGAGGAGTAAGTTCTGGTATGTTTATTAGCAATATATGTGCCATAGTTACATCTCTGCACTCTTCTGGAAGTGAATAGCTAATGGCTATGGTTTGCAACTACAGTACCCTAAAAGGAACTTCCCTCAGCCAGCTTCTGTGTTTCTCTAAGTTGGGTGAATAAGGTCGATGCTTGTCTGTACTTGTGAAAAATGATTCCTAGAACTCCCTAAGAAAATGGCCCATCAAATAAGGCAACAAAAGGTAGATCTCAGTTTGTTGCGTGATGTTGTAACCCAGTGTCACAGCACTGTGAACTGCTCAGTCTCATAAGAAGCAAGTCATAAAAAATACAAGAAGGTTGTGAATAAGACCACTAAATTACAATTAAGCACTGTTACAATCAAATAGCTCATGTACAGCTTCATAAACACTTCAGCTGGTGCTCTTAAATTGCCAGATATATTTATTTTACTCCTCTAAAGCATGTTAAAGAAAAAGTGTTCTTTGTTATCTGGAACTATTTTGGATCTTTGGCAGTTCACTTAACACATCATAATGTCTGTCATAGGCTTTGCTAAAACACCAGGGAAAAAATGCATACCTCAGGAGGGGAATAAATCTCTTATAAGGTATTAGTGTAATTATGTAGGTAGCCCTGTAGAGGTGAAGTGCCTGTCAGTATCAGTGGTTTTTACTCCTGATTTGGCAGTGTTTAAGCAAGTTCCACTAAAAGCAGTATGCAAACACAGACACAAGTTCTTTTCTGAGTCATATTTTTTGTTACCCTGCTGGTTCGGGTGAATTTTGCCTCTTTGCTTCCCAATTGAGAATCAGCCTCACAGCACATGACAGAGCCAGATGTCCAAACATAAATTATATGTCTGTCTTTAAAGTTTATTGTTCTTCTTCTGAGCTGTCAAAGAATAAACCCATCCTATTCCAAACACACATGCTCAAGAGTTGCATTCAAACCCTTGTATCCTGTGGTAAATCTGCAAGAAAGCAGAACAGTGTGATTAGTATTTTCAGACCTGTGGCTGCTCACACAAAAACACCCAGAAGGTTGGAAGGAGCCAACTGTCTGGTCCTGCTCAGAGCTGAGCAAGGTTGATTTGGCTTTTGTCCAGTTGGGTTTTGAATTATTTCTAATGACTGACTCCACAACCTGCCTCAGCAACCTGTAAAGATTTTCCTTATGTTTTAACAGAATTTCCTGTATTCCAACATGTATCCACTGCATCTTGTCCTTTCACTGGGCACCGCTGAGAGGTCAGGGCTCTCTTTTCTTTACTCCCCACCATCGTACGATTGCATGCATGGAGAAGATCCCCAGGAGCCTTCTCTTCTTCAGGCTGGGTAACCCCAGCTCTCAGCCACATCCCATTTGTGGCTGTCAGGAATTCAGATCAGGTTATTGCTGTCCTGAAAGACTCTGATGCTGTTTGCCTAAGGGCCCCTGCCCTGGAAGCAGGTGGCAGTCCTGCTGAGAAACATTTAAGTGAAAGCTGCTGGGTTGCAGAGACAGGTTCTCAGGGGAAGCAGCTCATTTTTCTAGGGAAAGCCACTTTAGAATATGGATACATCATCCTGGAAGAGACATTTTAGGAGTGGTCATCTGAGGCACAATATATGATCTGTCTTTTATAGTATATTCTTATTGGTTGTTCTTTTGTGTGTGTTTTTTGTTTAGTTTTGTTTTAATTACTTTTTATTATTGCAAATAATTAAAGACAAACACCTTGAGAACGACGGGTCAATAATTTTCACATTGTGGGAGAGATGTAGAAGATTAAACTATTATTCTGGTACACCGTTGAAGACTGAAAGGCTGTTCACAAAATATGTCTGTTTCTGAAGCATTATTCTGAAGCATTTCATTTCTGAAAAAGCTTTGGAAACAAAGCACAGATAAATGGAAGCAAGTTTCATGCAGCACTAGAAGCACAGACCATCAAACGAGCTGGCTTGTTATAGTTTTAGCTCCTAGACTCAAGGGTGTTCACTTCTCTGACCAGAGACAGCTTTTTGCACCATTGTTACAGACTAACACAAATCTCTTGTTCTGACATTCTCTCTACCTTCAGAATTTCAGTCTTCCCTAGGCCACGGCATATCTTTATTTTCTACTTTTCATTACTATCTTAGTCTCATATTAAGGAAATTCTGAAAACAGTGAGATAGTCTGGTTTTGTGATAAGAGATTAAATTAATTTGCCTACGTGGTACAGTTAAAGCCGTGATAGGATCTGAAGTATGCTTGCTGTAACTTTCTGTGTTCTGACTCCTCATGGATGTAGCAGGGGGATTGGTGTTTTTGATGCCCCTGTAGATAGCCTGACATGAAAGATGGATCCCAAAGGACAGAATAAACAAACTGAATGGTCAAAGGAGCTGACAGACCAGCTGTCAGTGCATAGAAGGCAGTGAAGGGGAAGGTATGTGAACTCTTCACTAGGCTGCAAAGTTCTCACAGCTGTTCAGGCAAGCAAACTCTTCTATTTTTTTATCTGAAAGATGAATCCATAACTACTTAGATGCAAATGCATGCACTTTATATTTTAGTCATTACAGAAATGGCTGAAGAATGGTTTTACCATCACAAAAATACAGCAATCCCTACCAAACATGCAGATATTTCAGCTTCCCAGCCCCTGAAAGCTGCTGTTCAGGTAGGAGTGACGTTCTGAGTGCTGGTTCACCTCTTTGCGGAGAATTTGCAAAGTGTTTTCTGTGCTGGAAGCGGTTCAGACACACGAGGGTTCTCATGCAGCTGCGTTTGCAGTTGAAGAATGTACTTTTTGCTGGGCTTGTTTTCCAGAAAGATCTCCCAGAGATGAAGAGCTGGAAAAAAAAGACCCATTAGCTTCAGTGTAAAAAATGGGAACTATTTCACCTTGGAGAAAAAGAGGATGCTGAGCTTGAAACTGACATTTGTAGCTCAGGGAAGAGATCCTGCAGTCATCACTGGCAATGCTGTGATAAACCTTAAGAAAAAATAGCTGTGAAAATACCCCCCAAAACGGGTCAAGCATGATCAGAAAGGGCATTGAGATCATAATAGAAAGCATCATTCTGCTGCAGTACAAAATCTTGTACTCACTCACATCTTGAGCATGGTGTGCAGTTTGTTCTTACATGGCAAAGAATTGCAGTCACATTAGAAAAGGTGCAGAGGAAGATAAGAAATGATAAAGGGCATGAAGTAGCTGCATTACAGAAAGAGACTTGAAGGTCAAAATCTTCAATTTGGAGCAGAGAATGCTCACTAAGAAATGTGAATGCACTCATTGAAGTGAATGAAGAGCTGTTAATCCACCAAATCCTTCAGTAATAAAACTAGGTGTCACCCAGTAAAACTAGCAGAAAAATGAGTTTAAAACAGATGGAGGTACATATTTTCTCACACAGCAGGCAGTCAGGTTCTGAAATTTACTGCCATAAATTCTGGAGGTAGGTAGCAGGTGCTAAAAGGTTTTGGATGTGCCTGAAAAACCAGGCAGGAATTGCTTAATCAGTGACTGTGGACACAGGAGCGGTAGCATCGGGATAGTGGCCAAGAGCACATACTCTCTCCAAACACCATTTCCTACTGCCACTGGTGGATGGAGAATACTGGTCCAGCACAGTAGGGCTCATCTGAGCACTGCTGAGACATAACTTTCATTTGCTTCACAGCACCATGTACAGGAGCCAGCTGGTCTGCAGACTACAGATCAGTAGATCAGATCCACTTCATGCTTACAGCACGTGAGGTCACAGAGTAGCAGAGAGACTGCAACAGCTTGTAGCAAGTCCATGAGAATCTCAGACAACATCTGGAGTATGAGATGTGGTCAAGTGATTAAGTCATCTGCTGTGTATCACGCCTGGTTGTCAGGGCTTCTGTCAGAGGACAGCATTGACAAAATCAGGCTGATAGGCAGTTACAACAGAGCATATAAATTGCTCCTTCTGATTCCTTCTGTTCCTCTTCTGGCTCCTACCACATGACTTGAGAATAGGATTATGGGAGGCCATGAACAAGCTTAAAATCCGGGCACTACTTAACCACCTCCTATTTCATATGTGGGAAGGAAGTGGCCTAAATCTGACCCATCTAATATATATACTATATTCCACAGCATGTAATGTTTTGACAGCTTAAGTAGATATCTGAGCACTGAATTGGTAACTCATTCAAATCCAAATTGGTATGCCTCCTATCTAAGCATTGCGAGTTCTGGTTTTATTCAGATAATTGTGTTTATTTTTTCTTTTCCAGCAAGATAATTGTGAGTATTACTTTAGCCTCTGGTATGTGTTAATCCTGTCCAGGTTTTTTCTAATGCACTTTTTTGAAATTTTAGATATTCTCAGTGTTAGTAATAAGAAATGTAGGTGCTGGACGGGGCACAGAGGGATGAGAATCTGTTTTGTTAGTGTCAAAAAGTTGTTGCTTACATTAGATATTTTTTTCCCCTAAGTACAACACTACATGGACTTTGTGAGGACATCACAAACGAGCTGATCTTTCTACTATGTTTGTCAGGAACATTTCCACTTTATAGATGAGGGGCTAAGTCACTGAGAAATTTGTGTTTTGTCAGACATCAGTAACAGAGATAAGAAAAAACTGCAGAGTGCCTTAACCAGAAAGCTGTTGAAATGATGGGCCATGGAGCTAGTTGTTTTGTGAGCCTGACACGATCACAGAGCACTTCCACAGACACTGTCTGAAGGAAGTATTTTCTGGGCAACATCTAATCTCCTCTCATAATGAAAATAAGTGGCACACATCAGAAACTCTCCTTGCAACTATTCAAATCCTTTGGCACACCTATAATGGGAATTATACCACTGGGGGTGTACACAGATACGATCCAAGACAGGCTAGGTCAGTCATTAGGAAAGCTTTCAATAACTCCCAGAAGCTTGGACCTTCAGTCATTCTTCTTTACTCACATGAAGATTCATGACTTCCTTTTTCTTCCCCTTTTTCTCTTTTTGCATTTTTCTTTTCTCAGTATTGTTTTCCTTTTGTCCAGCAAATGCTTGGTTGTTTCTGACAGCTCAGCCTCTAACTCTTAAATCATATTGTGGCCCCAGTAATGTCTCTCCTGTCTCCCGAGCCCCAGCTTGTGGACTCTCTGAGGAAGCTGTAGTAGCAGTCAAGTACACAGTTCTCATACTTACACAGAAAGGATCATGAGTGTCTCCTGATCATGCTTGATTCATGCAGAAGTTTGACAGGCACATAGTTGTTGACACTGATCACAGACCGTGAATCAACAGCTTGGAAACAGCACTTCCCTCAACCCCTCACCTTGTCCTCAAGCCCAGTATCAGTATGAATCATGAGCAAAGGTGCTTGCAAAGAGCTGATTGCCACACCGATTCATGTTCTGCAAGATTCTTGTAGTCTTTTATTCATTTTGGGAAAAAAATTCTACTTGAAAAATATTGCATGTCTCACAGTATCACAGAACCACAGAATAATTTGAATTGGAAGAGACCTTAAAGATCACCTAGTACCAACCCCCTACCATGCTACTAGATCAGGTTGCTCTAGGCCCCATCCACCCAGGCCCTGAATAGTTAGATTCTCAGTAAATATTACCTTACCCTTTTAAAGGACCATCGAAAAGCCAGGTCAGCAATTCACTGTGGAGGTAGAAAAAGGCTTAAAACTCTTATCTCTGTCAGCTGCTGTCTTTATCACTTTAGTGGGAAGATAAAAGACATGGACACAACTTTGCAGTGCTTAATCCCAAAACAGGAGTTTGATTGCTTAAAGGAATCTCTCTATATGTTATTGTTGCCTGTCCAATCCCTCTTGGATCTCATTTTCTTGTCATTCTTCTTCTGCCTCTTACCTTCTTTGTCTCCTTCACAATATATATTACCTTCCCTTCTAGAATTTGATAGACACTGTTAAGGAGAGATCTTCTGAGAAGCCTGAGAAGGAATGCAAGGCTGAGGAGCCATTCTGCAACATATTTAAAAGCAAACTTCAGGAAGCCACTGAAGGATCCTTTCACTCATTTATTTTAGCTTTGGAAGCTCAATTAGCTAGTTGTTTGTGGGGGTCTCAAGAGCTCAAAGGAGCAGTGAAGGCAATTAAAAGGATAAAAAATAAAAAAATGCTTTTATGAAGCAGATCTTAGCACAGTTTTTTGGAAACAAACATCCCTGCAATTTCCCAAACCTGTGAGGAAGAAGACTGAAGGAACTTGGCTCATTCACAGGTTCTGCTTGTGAGCGCAATTTTATACTGAAGTGAATGACTGAAATAGGGTTCTCTGTGTCTTCCACTCCTATTTAATGGTTCAGGCTAAGCAGGTCTATAGGCACTCTTCCTATCAGTTTTAATGATTTTTAACTATTTTAACAATTTCCAAATGCACCTTATAGTAAGGTAGGGTGAGCTATTTTAACAAGCTAAGTAAGTACACAATCAATCTGGTCCTGCCACTCTTAGGAAGGTGAGCGTATTTTCTAATCTGGAGTTCTGGGCACAGGGAAAGGCCTCCTCGCTTTCGCAAGCAATCCATCAAATCTTTGTCTGCATTTTTGGACACTCGTTACCAATATAGATATAAAGCTGAGTGGTTCAAAGATTGCAAATGAGTTGCTCAATTTCTTTATTCTGTCAACACAAATGAAAGAGCAAGTCCAGTGAGGACGCATTATACATGCACATAATTGTAGCAAAGAACTTAGGCACACTAATGTTTGAAATTTAATGCCCTTTACTTCAATAGTCTCTGATTAGGGAGTCTGAAACCAATGACAAGAAAACACAAAAAGAACTGGGAAATCCCCTATGATAAGTGAAGAGGAAAAATTGTAACTCAGGCCAGAGAACATTCTGCTGTCTCTGAGGAGTTGTAAAGGGGAAAGTAAGGAACAGTAAATGAATGTTTTAGCTTGCTCCACTATCTGGATTATTATTATACAGAGAGGTAGCCTCAAAACTACAGTAAAAGATGAATTGTTGGAAAAAATATATGGCAGGGCAATTTTTGTTACATCCGGAGAAAAGTAAACCACAACATGTTTAATGCTAGACCTTTACTTCTTATTTCTACACAAGTTCTCTTCGTTTGCACAGCCAAGTCCAAGAGATCCTTTTAAAACTTACATCCTGAAACTTGGTGTGCAAATAAAGAAGTTGCATCAGTTATTCGTTTTTTTAAGACAGCCAAAGAACCACTACATGCATAATAATATTTTTCATTTGCTCCCATTTCTGAAATTATTCTGGTGTTTCAGTGAGGCCAGTATCAGAACTTACGCTATTACCTTCCTGTCTTCAGACCAGCACTGCTCGCTCTACTGCAGCACCATCTGTGAGGATGAAGGTGTAGAAATTTAATACATGCATTCCATTCAGAAACTGAGAACTGAGCTCCATCTCTTGCCTAAATAAAACCTTTGGAGATTCAGAACTTTCTTA